>JAWWMK010023207.1:0-16839 GCA_035047105.1 Galeopsomyia nigrocyanea | reverse complement strand
TAGCAACAGCGATGTAATAATGCGAATATTCGCAAACTTTTTTAGTACCATGTCGTCTCTCTGGCTTTTATCAAGAATATTCTATTATAAAGTCAAGTTTGTTTTTTACACAAGAGAGTTGAAGAAAAAAAGCCCCCGCGGTTAGGACTTTGAAATCTCCGAAGAAAGATTCGCTTAAGTTGAAGCGAAGCGCGCGAGCTTGTTTCTTGTGTTCGCTACTAATTGGATGTGGAAAACTTCTCAATAGCCGAGATAGTAAGTGCCCTCAGACACGTTCGCCTATTGTTTCTTCCCTTTAGGAGTTACCCTAAAATAGAGACACTTGCGGTTCACTGCCTCCCTCGCTCGCTCGCGCGCCTTCAGATAAGTCTATCGATTGCCTTCCTTTTTCAATAGACTTTCTTCACGCTTGAGCGCTAAACTATTTTCGTATCTCGTGGAAAGCCTCGAATATCACCAAAGTTTTTAGAACACATTTTTTTTTCATATTAAAAAGAAAACTACGTCGACGAAATGTCTATACAAGTTTTTCACGGCTTTTTATAACAACACATTTCCATTCTAAGTTCGCTGATGTTTTTTTATCTCTCTCTTTACATTCCTACCACTCGAAAAAAAAGAAGCCTTTGAAAGCGACGAACGAAAGAAATACAATATACATACATATATATTTGGCCGAGAATTGAAAAAATACAAGGGTTTCGCGCACACTACCCGGAGAATTGCCTCTATCAAATAAGGGCACGTAGCGTCAAGAAGCCCACGCGCGCTCTTTTCGAGAGCACACACAAAGCAGCCATTGGAAAAGTGCAGCAGCAGCAGCAGCCTTTAATGCAATTGTGTTTTTCCTTCTGCTCGAGCATACACACACATATACGCTCGCGAATGTAATCCAACGATGGATCTCTCACTCAGGTATATTAAGAGAAAAAAAAAAAAAGAAAAAAGAAGAAAAAAAAACGGCTGCGCGCAAACTTCATCGACGGAAGCCAGAAGAGAGCAGGAGTAGCATTATATGGCGGAAAAACTATCTTGTTCCTCATAGCCCAAGGAAAAGGAAACTTTTCAATCAAGCTCCGCACACGCTCGCGTAATACACGCTGCCGCCGGCAGGAAAAAGGCCGCGTATACGATTTCTCTCCATCTCCGCAGGCTTGCAGCATTCAAAGCATACGTGGAATCGAATTTCACGTGTCTTTCGAGCTTTTTCCTTGATCTCCTTTACTATTATCTGCTTCTTTTTACTCCGACGGCGAATCAAGTATAGCACATATGGCTGTACACATATCCATTCGACACCTTATTTCGCTTTTCCTCCTCGTGAAAAATCAACTGTCGCTTCTACTTATTTTCTATTCTTTTTTTTGCGCTGATAAGCTTCAGCAAGAAACTATATACAAGACGCACTTTGGCGGCTCCATTTTCTCTCCATTGAACGCGCGAGCGCGGCTTTTATCGCGCGCGAAAGTAAGACTACGCCATTTGGCGGCTTAATTGAGGATGAGCTTGGGGGGAGAGAAGGGAGCAAGCGCGACGTCGCGCATTGCATCAAGGGAAGAGGAAGAGTGTCGTTTTACGCGACGCGTCGATCGATGCTTTATATATAACTCTGCGTGCCTATAAAAGCATAAATGTCGATCAGCCAGTAAGCGCGCGCGCCTGCAGTTTGTTGACTTTTCAATAACCGTACTTTCGCGCTCCCGACACTGATTTCAGATAAGTGGGATTTAGATGGATATATATATACATAGTTTTAAGGCGCGCCGATCGTTTTATGCCTTATTTTCCAACACGTAAAGGATTTCCAAGTTTTTACCCTTTAAACGTCGCGAGCCGCTTTGGGAAAATTATTTTTGTATTATACGTGTGCCTTCTTAACTGGAAAGGAAACGTCGCAAGTCCAGCGCAGGATCATTTTTACGACGACAATAAAGATGTCACCGCGCGCGTTGCATATATCTATTTTTCAAAAGAGCCTTGCGTCTCGCCTGCCAGCATTCACCAAGTACACACACAGCATTAAGAAGCCCTTTTCTTCGCTCGCGCGTCGCTTTTATTGCATCCAATGAAATTTTTCGTATACTCGCTCCGTCCAAAGAAGCGACCCTACGCTCTTCCTTTTTTATGCGAATTTTACGATGTCAGCCTTTGCTCCACCCTAAGAAGCTCGCATATCTTCTTCTTCTCTTTTGCCATTGTTTAGGTTTCCTTTTTCCACGTAGTATCGTCGATCTTTAAAATGCTTTACGACGCCTGGTATTTGGCTTTTCCTATATCCCTCGCCTTACAGCGGCATAAATGTCACGCGCTATTTAACTCGTAAAACACGAATGGCAATTGAGCCTCCTCTCTCTCTCTCTCTTTTTTTTCTCGCCCTCCCTTTCTTTCGATATTTCGCGGCTGATATTTTCTCCGACGGTGTTTAATATGCGAGGCGGCGCCCGATAAAAATGTAATCTCTCGCTCGGCGCTCACGTAACGAATGAGTCGCTCGCAAGCAGCGCGCAAGTGTACTGATTGCTTTGGCTCACGCTATATATTGCCAACAAAAGCACATAACGAGCATCGATCTGTCCTCGTGAGTTTTCGTTGCGGTTATCATAAAAAAAACATTAAAAAAAAAATCGAATTGAATCGAATACAGTCGCGACGGAGTGACCTATAACGTGCCGCCGGCGTGAAGCTGCTGCTGCTGCTGCTAGCTTTTATTCTCGAAAGTGCAGCAACGCCACTTTAACGTAGCACTCGATATCGCTGAAATTGCGGCCGCGGCTTCGATTACTCGGAGTAGTAGCCTAGCTCACCCCTCCGTTATACAGTATATAGGTATATATGTGGTATAGATGCGCTTGGCCGATCGCTACTGTATTGCCTTTACGCTGCATTTGCCTTCGACGCCAGATTTATTGTATGGCGTGTAAGAAGAATGCCATTTTTTTCCCTTGCTGTTTTGATAAAATATTAGTCTGCGGATAATTGTGAGCTGCACGATGTGCTTGCGTGGTCGAACTACCGAATTATTAAATATGTAATTAATATCCGGATAGTGATTATGGAGATCAATATATCTGGGATCATTTATTTATTCAGAGAAAGAAAAGCTCGAGCAATTTGTTAATTACTCACCCCTCCTAAGCACGTGGATTTATCTTTGGATGTGAAACGCCAGCTCGAATCTCCTTCGACAATTAATAGTTAATTCAACGTTGCTCACGAGTCTCCTTCTCCTCTATCATTCACTTTCCCTTACGAGCACCGGCCGCATCGTATATTTTTCCGAAGCTTCGGGTCCTCGCGTTGAAAGTTTCATGAGGCTCAAAGGACTCGCAGGCTTTGAACGTATAATGTCGAGTCCCGGGCAAAACACTCGATGCCCACCGACTGAAAAGGCCACTTTGCATTTGTAATTCGTGCTGCCACCCCAGCGCATTTTATTTTTTCATACGTACTAAACCTTCTCGGACGTTTAATTGAATTGAGCAGCTGTGTGTGCGGCGTGTGTGTATGTTTGGCTAATTATACCGAGTGCAAACTAGACGAACATGTTTATCCTTTCATGAATGTACATATCGTAGACGTGGATCATATAGCGTCTAATGAGATATGATTCAACGACGGGCGTATATTCCAACTCTATTCGCTTCTTTGAATAAGCACTAATCCAGCGAGTTGCGAGAGTATTAAGGGAAATTGAATGTGGACGCCTGTCGACGTGTGATTTTTTTTTCAATTAAAAGTTTTTGACACCCGGTTGCCAATGTTTACCAAACTTTTTCGAGTTGATTATTCAGCAACTTTTTTTTTTCATTTGCTATAGAAAACTATTTATAGCTTGGACACGTGCTTGTTGTTTTTATTTTTAAATCACACCTGTCGACGCTGAAAGAAAAATAAATTGATACGTTTTTCGTCGGATACGTAGAATTCGGAGTTTAATTATTCAGCTTGGTTTTTCCCAAGCTTTTTTTTTCTCTCGTTTCAGCTCGAAAGTTCTCTTGCATTTTAGAGGCATAGAGAAAACCGCAGACTAGATGCTTCCTCGTGCCGATGACACACCGGTGGTTTTACGAAAAAAGTCTCTCGACTAGAAAAAAAAGGAAAAAAAAAATCTGCAGGTGTACTCTCTGGCTTCACTCTAAAGCGCGACTCTACCATCGTAGTATAAATAATGTATGAAACTGCTCCGAAGACTGTATAATCAGATGTTGTACAGGTCTGTAAGATAAGGGAAACGTGTCGATTCTTTTGAATTATACATTTTTGACATTTGTGTTCGATTGAATTTTTTATTGCTGATTATAGAATGTATTTTAGAACTTTTGCCCAGGAAATGGCGCGATAAGGCTTTCCCTACAAAATATATGTAAACTTGTAGTGATTAATTAGGTATGCATAGCATGAGTAATTTTCTGAAATTGGTGGATTAATATTGAGGAACCGACGATTGATGGATCATGTTTAAATACTGGTAGTTCAAATAAAACAATCTACTAGTTAGAACTCAATTTAGTACTCAACGGCTGTGTAAATTTCATAATCCGCAGTATAATATAAAGGTATTTGTGAAAAGAATTTATCTCAAAATCTTCCATTAGCCGCTTATAAATACTGTTCGCAACAGATGCGAAAACATTTTTTTTTCGACAAAAAAAAAAACCTCTCGTTTTATAAATTTTCGACCAAATAAAAAAGCACGTGCGTATTCGCTTGGAAACGTACCATTTCAATATTTACGATTAATCTCATTCCATGAATTTTTTTTCAAATTTCAATAGCATCCGCAAAATATTTCCATAAAGCCGAAAGGAAAAAGAAGAAATAAATGGAAGACCAAAATCCGCACAAAATTCACTTTTGAATTTTTCAATTCCATCAAATCCAATTTCGAATTCATTCGAGCGAATGCATAAAAACGTATAGTCGTACAAATGGTATTTTCGTGGTGGTACAACGTTCGCTATCGAAGAAACTACCATGTCATTTGTCGAATCGAGCAAAGCCGTAAGAGGGACAAGAAAAAAAAAGAAATACCCTGGTTATTCATTCCCTTGAAAGTTCAGTTGCATTTGACAGAAGCCGCTAAGTGGGCGTCACTCGTTCGAAAGGCTAAAGAACTGCCGCTCTACCGCGGTAGTCGTACATTCAAATCGAAACTCTCTAATTTTCCTGCCGTCTGCGCAGTATTAACTGGCAATCGCTTTGACGCGAGGGAGAGAGTGAGCGAGTATCGTTCCATTTCTTCTTTTTTTTTTCGCCTCGCAAAAACGACAGCAGCTTGTATAATTCAAAGGAAAGCACGCGAGCGCCTGTCTATTTAAATGACGTCGTTACGACTTTTCAACGCTACAGCTCGCGAACATAATTTGAATATTTCATTATCGGAGAAACGTCGCGTCCAGTGGCAAACCCGAGTCGATGGTTAAAAAAAGATTTGACTTTTCAACGTTTTCTCTTTCTATCTCTCCTCTTTTTCTCTGTCAGTGCTTTGACTTTTACATTATTAATGCCATCGATTCGAACCCTTTACTCAGTTGGCGGTTGTTTCCGTTCCCCGTTTCAACGTGTACTGACTAACGAGACTAATGTTACGATAGAGATTTTTTTTTTACCCTCGCAGTTTCGGAATACTTCGCCAAAGAGAAAATGTAAAAGCGTTCGCTGGATCATTGCATTGTGACTGCCATTGTACGTAGAAGAATGGAAATGAACTATGGCGTGGAATTGTCTTTTTTTTTTCTGTGAAAATCATCCTTGACTGATGAATACAAAAGTGAATTTCAAAGCAGATGTAGATCTTCTATTCTTCAAAATACTTCGTTTTACTCTTTTCTTCATGTAGAACGCCTCTAAACGTCTTCTATTGAAAACCAATCCAGCTTGATTTCTCAGAACCATTCGTTTCAATAGAAGCCCGAGGAATAAAAAAAACTTTTAGTTTTTCTCTTGAAGAAAGCTCGACATCCTGAATATTATAAGAACGGTTAACGGGTCAACAAGTCTGTAAATGCTGCGTTTTTCTGTTTAAAGCTCCTTCTGCTAATTGCGCTACGAGATCAATGACCTGTTGTACTCGGTGGCATTACAACTGAGAGAAAATCAATTCGCGCGCTAAATGCGCGTACTACTTAGCTAGATTGCTCGATTGAAATTTTTATCAACGAACCGCGCTGTAAAAACAACCTGCATTTGTTCACTCTCGACTTCGCCTTTCAAAGAAAAGCTTTCTATTATGAGCGGATCCGTGTAGATAATAGATATTCTGAATTGTTCGAGCCGCAAAAAGCAATTTCAATAATTGACCAACAACAAAAAAGAAAAAGCCTCTAAACTATTGAAACATCAATTTTTATTCGCAGCTATATGCCATCGATCAATCAAACGCGCGCAGTTACCCCCGTAAAAATCTTTGCCACAGATTCATTTTTTTTCTGTTTTGTAACTGTCGCTCGTGCTATAAAACAAAGCATTTCGGAAGGGTGAGATAGCAAACAGAGCGAATCGGCCGCACACGTGTTTGTGTGTGTGTGTGTGTGTGTGTGTATGTAGCTTTCGAAGAGAGTAAACCGCGACGCGTTCAGCCGACCGCGCGCGAGCTAAATATCCAAAGCTTGTTTCGGCGGCCGACTTTGAATGCTAAACTTATTAAGCTCTCTCTCTCTCTCGCGGGCGGGAGCGTCAAAGCGGCAGCAGTGGCAATCTCTCTCTCTCTCCCTCGTACCACCTGCTACATGTAGCATACGTTTGTGTATGTCTCTCTCTCTCTCTCTCGCGCTGTATATATGTGCATTATAAATGTAAATGCAATTTCGAGGCCTCCAAGGCTTCGCGCGCTACCGCATAAATTCCCAAGGACCCCCGCTCAAACCTGCCATACTGTATCTATATATACGTAGCGTCCGCAGAAACACGACTGATGGCCTTTTAATGATGAAATCTTGTCGAAGAGCCGGGCATTATTTATCGACTTGTTACGCCACCGAGCGGTTCGCGCGCGCGCGCATGGCCAACGCAACGGTTTGCATGCATTATTTCAGTCGGCCAGCTGCGGTTTTCAGGAGGAGGGTTCACCGGCGTTGCCTATCTTCTCAGCAAGTCACATTGAATAACACATTTCCTTACTTTCGCGAGCTTTAGTTTCCTCGCTTTCTTCAAACTTCACTTTTTTTTCTTTGTCAAAAACATTTCATAGTCAATCGCTTGATCTCTTTCATTTTCTCGCGAACCAATTCAATAAATCAATCTTCAAAGTCAATTTTTTGTTCTTTCTTCTTACTCAGCAGCCTATCTCATCTTACGCACGGGCAAATAAAGAAATCGGATGTTCTGTAATCCAATTTCTCTAGCTAAGAAGTAAGAGTTCCGAGACTTTGGTTGGCGTCGCAGTAGGTAGAGAGGAAAAAAAAGATAGTTGCACGCGTGAAAGCATTATCGAGTAGTATAAGCGTCTATTCTGTCAGACATCCCGACAGCGTATACGTCACTCATATACATATATACGTATCGTATGCGCTTTCTATTCTGTAAGGCACAGCATTTTCTCTCTGAGTCTCTCTCTCTCTCTCGCACGGGTGTGACAACTCGCAGCAAGTATATATCGATTCGGTATATATATTATGTCAAGCTACAAAACTCGCGTATTATACATTGCACTGGATGTATCTTTCACTCTCTTTCTCTCGCGCGTGCCAGTGTATACACGTATATTTATATCGAGTTCGCTCGTTATTTTTACACCCTTGGCGTTATTATTATTTCTCGCGTTGACTCAGAATCAATCGTATAGCCATCACCGGGATATATCGTATTCGTATTCAATCGGCAAACAAGTGCGTGCGCGTGTACGTCGCGTGGCGGCGGCGGCAACGGCGTTACCCAATCGAGCGTGCGTAATGCGCCTCTCTCTCTCTCTCTCTCTCTCTCTTTCTCTCTCTCTCTCTTTCTCTCTCTCTCTCTCTCTCTCTCTCTCTAATGCAATAACATTGCGCGAATAGGATGATGGGCGAGAATTCGAGCTGACACGATGTCGCCGTTAATTGGCAATCAGGCGACGGGGCTTATCAAGCGCCCAGCTTTACAGGCTATCTCTCTCTCACTCTCTCCCTCCCTTCGCTTGCTTGTCCTTTGAACCTAGATTACACGAAAAAAAAACAACTGAGAAATTGTTTCTATATACCTATGAAAACTTCCAATTAGCTATGGTTAATAGCGAGAGCTCGTTGACCTAGTATACACGTAGACTTGGTTTTTTAATTAAGTGCGTTTTCATTTTCTTTGAACTCGTAGTTTGCAAAAAATACGTGTCGCGTTCGCGCGTGCGACTAAACTTTGTTCTTTGATTTGGAGCCAGTGCGTGTTTTTTTTTTGTTTCGTTTTTTTTTTTTGAAGCGTGAACTGCAAGTATTTACATCTGGTACATAGTTACGAAATTGTTGCTGAGAATATTCTCAAGGATCGCCTCGAGGCAACTTGGTTCATTAAGGATAGCTAGCAAAAACGTTTTCGAGGGCTTTTCTTTCGAACATGATGAAAGTATTTCATCTAAGCATTCTCCAGGTCTTGTCGCGTAAGTTTTAATTACAATAATGATTATTGCTGTCTGATTTGATTATGAAACTATATAATATTCCCTCCAACAATATCGCGGCAGTTCGTTATACATCGTGTTATAAAAGCAAAACTGAATTCTCAATCCGATTTCGCAGAGCTATCTGTCGATTATAATTGTTATACGATCCATACGTCATTATTTTTATACGTGATCATAAAGCAAAAGGGGTACCAAATTTCAAAGACCGAAGCAGAACAAACAAAAAGAGAGAAATCACATTCGAGTCTTTCACAGTTATCCAGGCGAATGTCGCGCGCGTGCGCCCCGGCGTGAAACTGAGCTTACTCGCTACTTCGGCATAGACACGCGAGAGCTTTCGAACTGCAAGCAGTAGCAGCAGTCGTCGGCGCGCCGCGGTACGAACACGAAGCATACACCTTTACCTCTCTCCAGTTGGGAATTCGGCCACGTGATTGTCGGTACAACTATACGTTTCTCTTGTTTTTCTTTTATCTCGATACGCGCGTATGATGATAATTTGTGATGTCGTCGATGGTGCAGTTGATAGTGCTTGCAGATAACGTTCGATGTTGAACAGGTAAACAACCTCGCGAGGGAGTTACGTCGAGAAGAGGCAAAAAAAAAATTTCAGTTTCGAGAGACGAGCAAAGTTTACCCTTTCTCTCTCTCTCTCTCTATCTCTGTCTCTGTCTATCTCTCGTTCGCTGTTTGTACAATGTCAAAGTGACGACGGCTTCGCATGCGATTACTGGTCGGTCGGCAAACAGTGTGTTCGTTTGCTGGACTGATTACTGGATACGGAGGGGAGAATAGGGGATTCGCTTCTGTGGCGTAGACGACATCGAAGGTGGAAAATTCACGACGATAGAAGATAATTTATTCCGCCTCGTAGAAACTCGTTAAAAATACTATCGACGACTGTATAATTATTCCGATGACACGTTCGCGCGAGAGGACGTTTCATTATTTTTCTGGTTGAATCTCATTTGCGTTTGTTTTATCGATCTCGAATATATTTTCTGCGCATGGAAGAATTGAATTTTTTTTTTTTGCTTTTTTTTTTCGCGTTTAATGAGTTTCAATAGCGTAAAATCAGACCGGAATCTGATATCCAAATAAAATATCCATTTTTTTTTCAATGCAGAAGCAAAGAAATACTGGCGTTCGATTGATTCGGAATAAACAAGCGACAAATTTTTTGAGCAAACGCGCGATAACGCGCGAGCACCACAACCCTCGAGCTGCAAAGAGAACGAGAGGGAAAAGAGCGCGGTTAGCGGCATCTCTTCCTCTCTCTCTCTCTTTCCCTCGTAAACGGGCCAATTTTCCATGGTACGTGAGCGTATCGCGAAATGCTCTCGGGGACAGAACAAAAAAAAAATCCGTTATCGTCGTTGAGTCAGCGAAGGCTTGACGTTTCATTAGCCTCTTCTTCGTCGTTCCATTTTTTTTTCTCAAAAAATATGAAAAAAAATCTCTGTTCACGCGTTTGCGTTTTTTTTTTCTTTTCCACACGTGCAACATCGGAAAAAATTGTCGATAGCCGAGGGAAATTGCCCGTTGCAAAAAAAAAAGAAATATCAATCTCCCCCGCTTGAAAATTCATTCGTCGTGCGTGCGAGTGCTAAAGTGGCAATCTAGTATTCGAAAAACAGGGCTCGCTGTCGAAATTCATCGAGCAATCAAACTTGACTCTCTCGATCAACGAGAAAATTTATTTACCTGTTGCGCGTGTACGTAGCGTTCTCCAGTCGAGTAGTCGATGCATTGGCATTTTTATTTCCGCGTTTTTGCGATCCGGGAATATTAAATTCTGACAAAACGGCTGCTAGATTGGATTTTTGGGTTATTGGTACTCCTGACTCACTCTCTCTGCTTCCCTCTAGCAATATGGCTTTTAATTATTCACACTCGAATGGATTGGCAGTGGAGCACGCCGTAAAACTAAAACTGCTTTGTAAAATCTCGTAACCGTAAAACTGAATTCTACCGTCGCGAGCTTCGGAATTACTTTGTTTCGACGTAGCATAACCGGAAATACCACGCAAAAAAAGAGATAACACAAAATAAAAAGACTTTCTTGCCAAGATATGAAGATAAAGGTATTTCAAGGGCTGCCTTGTCGGCGCCCAAGGCAAAAACACTCTGCCACGGGTTCAATCGAGTTTACCTCAGCTTTATTGTCTCTCTCTTTCTATATATCTTTCGGCGGATAAACAACGAAGAGTCGGATCGATCGAACAGGTGGTCTTCTTTTTGTATTCTTAAGCGCAAACGAGGAATTCCGGTGCCACGCTAAAATTGAGTTTTTTTTTGACGCGACAGAGAAAGAGATTCATCCCTCGATTAGTTATTTGTTTTTCTGTCTGTTGTCGTTCGACGGCCAGCAGTGAGTCGTCCAGTTAGCGCTGATTTGTAAAATCGGCGGGATGCGACGAAAGGGAAAGTCATCAGTCGACTGAGTGTTCAGTGTCAGAGAGTGAATACGATGGAGACCAACAACAACAGCAACGGCAACAACAAGGGAGGAGCAAGCAGGTTGATCTACTACCTGCTGCTCGCGCAATTCGTCGCGCAGTTCGCGACTTTTTCCTACCTTTACCTATGCTTCGTGAAAGTCGAGCATGAGGTGCAGGCCATCGCTGGCAGGACAGCAACAGCCGCGACGGCGGCAGCAGCAGCAGCAGCCACTAGCCGCGACTGCGGCTTCTCGCCGCAACCACCGCAGCCCATTGCAAGGCGCAAGAGAAGCAGTGCCATGCCTGCCACCGATGACAACGCTGTCGCCGAGGTATTCAGGGTGAGTGCTCACTGCATCATAACTTTTGCTGAGTATCGAAGTATTTTGCTGATACGAGTGGAATTATTTGAAATTTAAATACATCATTGTTCAATGTTTGTCACGGTAATTGCTTTTACGAGATGGATTTACATAAAAGAGAAATTTACGAATATGCGTTGCGAGCGAAATTTCACGTTTAATTTATCTCTGTAAAGAGCATGTTATTATTGATGAATAATACTGTTAAATAACAGAATATAATGTGAAATCACTTTATACTTCTGTTTTTGTCGGCTCATTTCTGGCTTGAAAAGTAAATTCGGCTTTATTTGAATTTTCATATTCGCGAACCCTCGGGTTATTGAAATCGAATCCCCTAAAATAATACGCATACGTTTCCGGCAGTTCATTATCGGGGTCATAATTTTAATCAATTTTTTTGTTTTGTTTTCATATCTGCGCGAGAATTAAAATGAAAATAAAGCAGCATTCAGTCATTACGGGCTTAAAACAAACTCGCCATTTACGCTCTCTCTCTCTCTTTCTCTCTGGGAAATAAGCAAATGAGTTTCATTAATAAACTTTTTCGCCATAAAATCCAATTAAGTCTCTTATTTGCACGCGCAAAGTAGTACTCGCTTCTTATAAAAACTTGGTAACAGGACTTTGCAAACCTTAAGACCGTTAAATCCTCCCGGTCATTTTGCCTTTCATAAAACTGTACATATAAAAAAAAAAAACGCAACAAGCGTAATAGTCAATTAAACTTTGTTGAGAAAGGTAGTTTTGCGGAGCTTACCAAAAATATATACAGCGAAAATTTGATTTTGGAGTTAAGACAATCCCGCAAGTTAATTTGATTTGCAATATCCTATGAAGAAGGCGCGAGCGAACGGTTCGGTGAGTGAAAAATTAAATTATAAAGCGCGAGATAGCCGTCGAGATGATTGGCATGGAATAATTTGATACGCTGCAATTTCCCGTCGTATATAAATCAGCCCAGAGAGAGAGAGAGTTTGCCTGGCTTTCCTTCAACCGGCTTAAATATTTGCCGGCTTGGCGACGCGACCCTTTTCGCCAAATTTATCGCGTTTCGGCCCAGGAAATTAAACGAGCGACTCGCGGGTGCGAGGCACTAGAGACAGAGATTATATGACCGGCCGAGATTCATCGTGAAAGAGGATAGAGTGAAAACAGCCTATACGAACTTCAGTCGTATATTACGGTTCTTCTGTTAGTCGCGCGCGCGCACGCCTTTGTACGGCCACTGCTCTACTGGATTAATGAATCATTCAGAGTGGCTGTAGGCTGACGTTTTGGGAATTGTATGCAGCTTTTCTCTCTTTTTCTTTGTCCTCGCGAGCTTTCGCCATTATCTTACGCATAAATGACTCTTTTATTTGGAAAATGATGGCTTGCCTTAATTAAAAACTAAATTACGCTGATTTTCTTGCCTTTTCTTTCTTTCATTTTTTTTGGGAGGGGAAATGGTGGGGGGCAGAGTTTTTTTCATTAGAGATAATAAATGAAAGCTGATTCATATCCGCGCCGATCTGATAATCCTCTAATCCAGTTTCGGTGTAAGGGCACGGATGAGATCCGTGCGTATATAGTTCGGAGTTTAATACGATCTTGGAGATTTAACACCGAATAAAGTACACGAGTTATCGAGATAGCAAAACAAAAAAAAGAAGAAAATGCCTCTACGCCGATCGGATACGGACATTTTTGATCAATTAATCGCTCGTGTTTCGTGTAATGGAAATCCAACAATAGAAATATAAAAAAATTCAGAGCGCTGATTGAATGATAGAATCCATAAAAATTCTAGAAGCTAAAATTGACTTCTCATATTTATTTTCGTCAATCCAGCGTAACAAAAGTATATGCGCATTGCAGTGATGGAAAATATGAAACCATAGCAATCGGAATTCATTAGACTCGACGAGAAAATAAAACAAAGTTTGAAAAACCAAGAGTTGCTCGAAACGATAGCTTTTGCGTGGTTATATCGTCAAAAGTTTCGCCAAACCACGTCAATACAGCGAGTACCACAGGCAATCCAACAAAAGCCACAAACTTTCGATCCTCTTTTTTTTCTTCTTACTTTTCCCTTCTCTTCTATCGGGGTAAAGTCGGCGGTGAACTCCTGATCGACGTCTTATTGAGATGCCTTTAAGTACGTCTATATAAAATGCAAGAGAATCTCTGAAATCCCGATATTACGAGAGCTTTTGCTACAGCAAAACCGCCGCTCCCGCCGCGCGGCCGTCGCGTTTATAACGCTTGGAAAGTTTTTCACTTTCTCGCTGGCTGCGCACATCTCTTATTTGCTATTCACTCGATACCACGAGTGAAAAAAATGTAAGGATAGAGAGATTGTTATAACGATGAAGCTCGAGTAAATATGAAGAGATTCGCGGATTAACGTATGTTTATCTTACAAAAGTTGCTTGCTAATGGGATCTTACAAGGATAAGTGTGTAACGAACGTTCATCAAGTCCCGCTACGATCGTTAATTGCGAAGACTAACGTTGACTTTCGAAATCGGAAGAAAACGCGCCGACGAAATGCATTTTAAAGAAGTGCAAAGCCAACGAATTAGACGTCTGACGATGGGATTTTCCACGAGTGCAATTAAATCCGCAGCATTCTGAATTTTTTAAAGCTCTCTCTCCCTCACTTCCACTTCCTCTCACTCGCGATAGCCTCTATTTTTCGCCGTTGGAAAAACGAGCGAGAATCGCGCGAAATTGAAGAGCCAGAGTAAATAGAAAGTATTTGTCCTTTCGCGCGTAAACTTTGGGCGCGAGGGTTGCAATTTCACCGCGCGCTCTCATTTATTCCGACTTTAATTCAATTTTTTACGCGCTGGCTGTCGCTTCGAGTTGCAATTTATCAACGCCCGTGAGGGTTTTTTTTTATTTTGCTTTGCTTCGCCTCGACCGTCACAAAGCTGAGTGGCTGATGAAAGGAGAGTGTGAAATAAAAAGAAAAAAAAAAGCGTTTGTTATTTCTGCGTACGTTGATGCTATTTGCTAACGTGCAAATTAGAGGCGATTTTATTTGAGATAGTATAAAAATCTGAATAATAGTACCACTGAAAAAACCTTCCACCACTGTTATATCTTGCGGCTGTGTATTTATTTATACAATTTTTTAAGAGAGAAGCTTGAAAAAATCTTTTCATCTCTTTCAGCAAATATGCCGTATGTTTTTTTTTTTGAGGGACGATGAAAAATAGAGTTGATAAATTGGACATGTTTCACTGAGCTTTCATTGCAATGCTCCTACCGTGAATTGGGTATTTGCAATTTGTGGGCAACGAAATAACAACTCAGGTCAATATTTTCTTGCATATTTTTTTTCGTAACATTTCAATTTCAAGATCATAATTTGTAAGTAATTATTGGATTATGAAATATTAAAAAAAATTCGATGCACATTCCATAGATTCTAAATTTAATAAAAATTCACTCACTAAATTCGACGCGAAAGCGATCGATAAAGCTATTGCACATAACTCGCACGTAACGCAATGCTCTGTATATTTCAGAACCGAGATGACAAAGACTCGAAAGAGACAAAGACCGCTTCGTTGAAAGGAGATGAATGGGTCTGGGTGACGGCTGACACTCGCATACCGGTAAGTTCCTCTGAACAAAACAAAAAAAAATACCTCGCAAATTAAAAAAAAAGTAGGTGGAAAAATGCCAAGTTGCTGTATTGAAAATCGAAAAATCCAATCGCGCGAATTCACGAACGGCTGCCGTAAGTCATATTATAGCCTTCTCTCTCCCTCGCGCGCGCAGGCTTCGCCGATTGATTCTGAATATTTCACGCCCGCGCACGCGGGCTCTGCCATCAATTTTATTAATGACTCTGCCGGGGCTGTAGGTATATAGGCTTACACATACACATACACAGCCTCTGCGACTTCTTATTGTTGCGGTTATATTTCCTCTCCCCGTGGTATTTTCTTTTCGCTTGCGCGCCTCGCGCCATCACCGAGTAATTCATTACGCGCGTCGTCGCTCTTTTCTTCCCCGATATCGGATGTCAGTGAAAAAATATATCCCCGCGAACTTTAATTTATATCTCGGGCAAATATTGCTTCCGACTGTTTGCGTTGAATTTATCGAAATGATCATACTCTCGATGGTGTATTAATTTTTTGTGCATGCATGATCGACGCGTTCCTGATGAAAAGCACATACGCTGTTGCTCTCGTATATCGTTTGCTTTATAACGATCGCATTTTATACAATACGGATGGGATTATCTCTCGTCGAAATGAAAAAAAAAAAAGATCGTTATCGTATCGCGAGATTGCGTATTATTAAAAAAAACGAACGCGAAAATTCGAAATTTATCACGGGTAATAACGTAACGTTCCGCATCATTAAACGCCTCGCCGCAAAGGGAGAGAAAAGAAAAATCGGCTTAATGCTCGTCGATCGCATAGGATCAAAGGGTCGCCTAATGATGGCAATCCAGAGCCTTTTGAAATGGCTGCGCGAGGTCGCTTGTTGGCAATCGATTTCTTTGACCACGCCGATGGCTTATAAGGGTTAATTGAGTAACGCGCGCACAACGGCTATACACAGTAGTAAGAAAGGTCGCATTGATGTTGAAGTACTTTGCGTGAATTTTCCTTTGACATTCGAAAACTTTCAAGCTCTTGGAATGCGCATTGTGCGACAAAAGTTCCGCTCGCGGAAAGCAATTATTATTGAATATATACTTTTCGCGAAGAATGACATTCTTCGCGCTCGTTAGTGAATCAAGAAACAGTCGTACTGAAACAACGCGCATTTACAGCGAGAATTTCGAACGTTGAAGTTGAAAGTTGCAATCTCCCTTTGTTGCATCGAAGGAGTTGCTCGAGGAGACTAATTATACAATGCTAATTTCAGTTCGTTGTAATTTCAAATTTCTTCTACTACTACTCTCTCTCTTTTTTTTTTTACGGTCGAGCCTTGATGCACTGGCCATAATGTTCCCTTTTTTTATGTACAACGTATAAAGCGAGTTACGACAGTTGTAATTCCGTCAATAAAGATACGAACTCCATTACTCGTATCGAACGAAAAAAAAAGGAACACAAAAGAAAACAGCGCAGTCCCTCTCGTGATGTCAGTTATATAATTATATTTCACGACACTCATCAGAGAACAAAAAAAAAATTTCGTTATCGCGGGTGATTCGCCTATCATTTTTGGAAAACTTTTTTTTAATCAATATTCACTTCAATCGACCCCGTAATCATCGCATACACGGTGAAAGTTTCAACGAGCGAACACGACGCGAATACGGCGCCGCGCAGCGAGACAATAGAAATTAAAGCTAATTCCAACCACACGACGCACGCGCGTATAATGAGTAATTCCCGTATTCCTAGTATTTGCCCCGAGGGGGGGGGGGGGGGGGGGGGGGGGGGGGGGGGGGGGGGGGGGGGGGGGGGGGGGGGGGGGGGGGGGGGGGGGG
>JAWWMK010023186.1:0-16849 GCA_035047105.1 Galeopsomyia nigrocyanea | reverse complement strand
AAAAAACTGTAGAAACTTATCTACTTTTTCGATAATTTTTTAACTTCCATGAGCGAAAAAAGGGTGTCACACCCATTTTTATGGATGGGCTCAATTTTTTTTCGGTTCCTTGTGTAATAACATAGAATGATATTCCGAAGAAATTAGGAGCGTCAAGTCAATTTGACTTTTTTTAGAACCGGTGCCGAATTAATCGAGTTTTTTTGTGGAATTGGACATATATACGATAACAATATTATATGGAATTGTAAAAAAAGGGGCCAGAAATTCGGGATTATGTGCGTGTTATTCAGTCCTAATCGTCACATTCTTACCATTCAAGCTTTGATAGTTTCATTTACGTTTAGCTTTTAAAAAAATTTACTAAACATTTCAATTTTCAAACTATTAACAATTGTGATGGTTTAAGATTCATAATGGCAGGTACCGTCATAAAAAGTATTAGCCGCTGGGAAGGTTAAGATAATAAAAAATAAAACGTCTCGACTTTTGGAATCAACACTGTGTAAAGACCTACCGCCCTCAATGTACATACACTAAGCGATGATACACTGATCCATAATTCTAATGGCCATTTTCCGTTTCAAATTAATACTCACTTTTGAAAAAAGTACTTATAATAATGGAAAAATGGTTAAATAAATGATTCCAAGCATAATTCCTATTCTGAAAAAATAATAAAGTCCCGTCAATTATTAAAAAATTGAAGGTTTAATCGGTTTACCAACTTTTTGAATAATTTTTTATGCATTTCTTAGAAATATAAAATGAGTTATTTATAATTGTGCTTAGTTACAAATGAATTATTACAAATGAAAAAAATTACTGTCTTACCGACTGTAGAGAAGATAGCCACTTTATTATATGTGACCGTAGCAGTTACCGAAGAATGCCATAGTAGATTACAAAGTATAATGAGATTTAAGCGAACGTGAACTATCAGTAAAGATCCCTGTTTTACACTCCGTAAAAGTTGTTTCAAACGATTATTCAAAATTTCTGGATCTATCCGCTCTTTACTTCGTAATTATTCCAAATTTCTCAAAGTCTCAGCAGAATCTATAAATTTTTTTAAAAGAAGAGTTAGAAAAGTACGTGACAAATGTTACACCCAAGTTTTCCCAAAATTCTTTCAAAAACAAACTCACCGAATTCTGCGAATCGTTGGCTAATACTTTAAATAACAAAATCGCTGTGGTGAAGAAAACACTCTGCTAATACAGTTACGACTGCATTGGCAAAGCGTTTTTAGAAAGGCGAAAAGAACTATGGTTTCCTTTTTCTTTGTGTTACTTCGGTTCTTTATAAACATTTAATAAGATAAAAATATTTCATGTTCGTAAGTACTTATTATTTACTGACTGCAAACATAAAGTAAGCAAAACGACCATATTTATAATGACCGTATACTTTTTTTTCATTCATAGAATATTTCGAATAAAAATTTATTAATTTGACTAAGAATTGGTGTTACTTTAGTGGTCAAATAATTGAATTTATTTGAAAATGTGAGTTAGAAAATTTCAGAGTAGTAATCGGGCATTGAGCGATTATTTATTCAACGTTTGAAAATGTGGTGGCCCTGAGAAGGGCCGTTTGATGTTCAGGTAAAGGGAAGAGTAAAAAACTTAAGCACGCTCTCCACGGATGCGTCTAGCCAGCTGGATGTCCTTGGGCATGATGGTGACACGCTTGGCGTGGATGGCGCAGAGGTTGGTGTCTTCAAAGAGACCGACGAGGTACGCCTCGCTTGCTTCCTGAAGGGCCATCACTGCCGAGCTCTGGAAACGCAGGTCGGTCTTGAAGTCCTGAGCGATCTCACGAACGAGGCGCTGGAAGGGCAGTTTGCGGATGAGGAGCTCCGTGCTCTTCTGGTAACGACGAATCTCACGAAGAGCGACGGTTCCAGGCCTGTAACGATGGGGCTTCTTCACTCCGCCGGTCGCTGGTGCGCTCTTGCGGGCAGCCTTGGTGGCCAGCTGTTTCCTTGGGGCCTTTCCTCCCGTAGACTTGCGAGCGGTTTGCTTGGTACGTGCCATTGTAGACGTTTTCTGCTGAACGAATAGACGTAACAGATGCTTGGCGCGGTTTTTGCGGTTTCTTTTATACACGAGCTCGACGCGCACTTTGTGTTACTATTGGTCTGCAGTTTGGTGGTAGGACGTAAATGTTGGAGCAACTGTGCTCCAAAATCGCGCTATTGGTTTACAACTTAATGGTGAGGGGTGATGTTCGAAGCAGCTGCGCTCCGAAATGGTGCTATTGGTTGACAGCTTAAAGGTGGGGGGTGAAATTTGAAGAAGCTGTGCTCTGAAATGGTTTCGCGGTGGGAGATAGTTTATTTTGGAGATTTGGAGGAGCGTAGCTTGGTGGGAGTGTGTTTAAGAAAGAGTATAAATTAACGGCCGAAAGGCGGATTCGGCATCAGTTCACTGTTCGCTTCAGTTCAGTATACACTCTAGTATCGCATCAAGATGACTGGCCGAGGAAAGGGAGGAAAAGGTCTGGGAAAAGGAGGAGCCAAGCGTCATCGCAAAGTTCTGCGTGACAACATCCAGGGTATCACCAAGCCCGCCATCCGTCGTCTGGCTCGCCGTGGTGGAGTCAAGCGTATCTCTGGACTCATCTACGAAGAGACCCGTGGTGTTCTCAAGGTGTTCCTAGAAAACGTGATCCGTGATGCAGTCACCTACACCGAGCACGCCAAGAGGAAGACTGTCACCGCCATGGATGTCGTCTATGCCCTCAAGCGTCAAGGCCGCACTCTCTACGGTTTCGGCGGTTAAATAATTTATTTCCACCTTTACTTCATATTATACAAACGGTCCTTCTCAGGACCACCATATATTTCTAACGTTGAATATCCTGTTCTTTTCTCTTCATTCCTATTTATTTCACTCAATCATTTGAATTAAAAAATCATCGTGACTGTTGCCACCATATAAATCTGAGCAAAAAGTAAGATTGTTTAAATGGGAACAAAAATAATTTACTTTTTAGATATTGTAGAGAATTATATTATTGTTCCCACTTGAATGTTCAATTCTACGAGTCATATAAATACGATACCTTAAATGTAATCATATTTCTATTACCTTTGTACAGTGTCATTTATAAGATTGAAAACCCATTTTTATTTATGCCATGTTATGTATATTGAATTTTCATACAATATTGATAAAAGGATAAATTGGCGTAAATATAACACGCAACGTACATTCATAGACAGCTGGTTTGAATTATTGTCATAAAAGTGAATGTTTAGATTGTTTATTATTCAATGTGTTTTATTGTTTCGCAATCTTAGGCGAGGAACATATTCGAGAAATTATACACGTTCAGAAGTCAAAAGAACGCTCCAAATTAAATTCTATTGTAAATAATCCCTTTTCAATAATTTCGTCTCCAAGAGCCAGTCATGATAAATCATTTACCACCGAAGTAATAATCCATGGAACGAACTTAAAAATAACATTATATCACTAACGTAGTCCTAACGATTTTTTTCAACATTGCAAATTTTCAACGAATATCGCACCGGAATTACTTACAAATTTTGGACATAAAGATTAAAAATCATCTATGTAAAAGATACGGAAAGTAAGATGCGAAATAACTTGATTTAAGCCGTTATTATAAATACAAGTTATAACGAAAATGTTTCATATTATTCCGTCTTGTATCAAACACCGAAATAATATTATATAGATTAAACTTGGCATATACATTCATTTATATGACTAAAATTCAAGTTTCAATTACGACTACTTCACAAGCCAGCAATGGCAATGTATTTTTCGAAATCTACTGATGAAGTAAATAATTTTTTTAAACGAAATAATTTATGATACGTTTTGAAAATATTGTGGCCCTAAGAAGGGCCGATTGATGTTCTGGAATCGGGAAGAAGGGAAATTACTTGGAGCTGGTGTACTTGGTGACAGCCTTAGTGCCCTCGGAGACAGCGTGCTTGGCGAGTTCACCTGGAAGGAGAAGCCTGACAGCAGTCTGTATCTCCCGAGAGGTGATAGTGGATCTCTTGTTGTAGTGGGCCAGGCGAGAAGCTTCAGCAGCGATACGCTCGAAAATATCGTTGACAAAGCTGTTCATGATGCTCATGGCCTTGCTGGAAACTCCAGTGTCGGGGTGAACCTGCTTCAACACCTTGTAGATGTAGATAGCGTAGCTTTCCTTCCTTTTCTTTCCACGCTTCTTCTTGTCGCCCTTCGCGATGTTCTTCTGGGCCTTGCCCGACTTCTTCACGGCCTTTCCGCTGGCTTTAGGAGGCATCTTCGATACTTGGTAGTACACGGAATGTGTTCCAAACTCGGAGAGAATGCTGGCGCCACGTTTGGCGTTTTTTTTTATGGGCTGTAGTAGAGTTGCGCCGAACAAATTGGAGGGTCCCTAAGAAACATCTGTCGATGAGCCATTAGGCACCGACCGTTTTGGCGGAAAGTTTCTCTCGGCACAGCAGGCGGTTAACAGGGAGCAGCTGCTGCTCCAAAATCACATAAGGGAAGAAGGGCCTGAACGAACGCTGCTATTGGCGCGCTGCAGCTCCGTCAAAATCACAATAACGGAAGCCCAAACGGGTCAAAAGGCATAGAAATTTGATCGATCTGTTACGCCTATTCGCTCAGATCTGAAAAAAGACACCACGTAATCATTATCCACACCGCGCCGAAAGCTACCAATCTGCCCTTTTCAGGGCAACTCACGGCGCAGGCCGAACAGCACCGAACGAGTGAAGTGTTGAATCTTACACCTGCCAAGCCCAACAAATCCTTGAAGGGGATCTATAAAACAACAAGCCCGCGACGCGGGACAGGGAAAAAACCTCCCTCACTCAAAACACTCCTCAGGGCAATACCAGAGTTGAAGGGTGTAATTGATGAAATTCTACAAGAAAAGCAAGCTAAAAGCATGCTAGCAGCAAACGGGCAAGACCTAACCAACGAAGCCAAAAGGCAAAAACTGGACGGCAGCCAGGCCGCCTACACCGTCAAAACCGCAAATAAATTTGGACTGCTAGCCCAGCTACCCGACACACAAGAAAGCATGGAAGAAGGTGACGCTGAAACGGCTACCAAGCAAGACAAAACCAAAAACAGTGCTCCGAACGCATCGAAAATTCCACCAATTGTAGTTACCTCGATCGTTACAGACTACAAAGCATTCCGCACCCACAACAAAACCCTAATCACAGGGACGGTCAGTACAAGCCGTGGCGACAATGGCACAATCAAGGTCTTCTTATCCAAGCAAGAGGACTACGAAAAAATTCAAACAGAACTGTTACAAGAAGGAACTACCTTCTACACGTACACAGCAAAGCATACTGAGCCAAAGCATATAGTATTGAAAGGCATGTTCAACATACCAACAGCAGACATCGAGGAAGCAATCGAAGCAGAAATATCCACTACAATAATAAAAGTTGACCTAATGAAACAAAGGACACCGCCACCATACCAATCACCTCTGTATCTCGTGACAGTGCCACACGCAATAAACCTACAGGATATAAAGAAAAAGATAAGGTATCTCCTAGATTGCAGAGTGCACTGGGATACCTACCGTAACGGTCGAAGATCGACACAATGCCACAGATGTCAAGAATACGGACATGGCACTGAAGGATGTCGCAACAAGCCACGTTGCGTCAAATGCAATAAACCACACCTAACCAAAGACTGCACCAAACCACCTACAGAAAAGCCCTACTGCGTACTATGCGGAGGAGACCACAAGGCAAACAGCAGAATATGCCCCGTGTATATCAAAAGGGTAGAACAGATAGAAAATCAACAGAATCTACAAAAGAACGTAGCTGCACAGAAGAGGCAGAAAACACCGCCCAACAGAGATGAATTTCCCGCACCGCAGTGGAAGCCAGCTCCGATTCCCCGATTCAATCCTTGGGAACAAAGGAAACATGGACAATCGCTATACCAGCAAGGATCATCCACAGCGCCCAACAGCCAGCCAGCTCAGCCCCCCGCCTTTTCAAAGCATCAACCGGCAAACCCACTCATGAACGACTACGTTGAGCTACAAGCAGAACTCGACGAATTCAACAGCCACATCAGCATCAGAGAAGTCATCGACAATCTGAAGAGGGTAAATCAACAAATGAAACAAGCCACCTCACATCAACAAAAACTAATGATAGCCATGACAACGTTCCAAAATGGCTGCTTCTAATAATCTCATTCCTTCACTCACCATATCACATTGGAACGCTCAAGGCATCAGGGGCAAAATTATCGAACTAAAGGATTATATCTACTGCAGAAATGTAGACATAATGCTAGTCAACGAAACCAAACTCATACCCAAAATCAAAATAAGTGTTCAAGGCTACACTTGCTACAGGAAGGACCATCCAACAAATACCTCCAAAGGCGGCCTATTGATACTAGTCAAGAACGAAATAAAATCAACTGAAGTACAATTCAACACAAACAAGCTGGAAGCTCTGGGCATTCAAATCGGCCAGAACCTTACTATAGTGTCAGCCTATAGTCATCCGGACGACACAATCAACGAGGCGGATCTCGACAACATTTTCCGGGCCAGCAGCAAGGTGATCATCATGGGAGATCTCAATTCCAAACATCCGGCGTGGAACTGCAAGAGGACCAACCCAAGCGGCACTTCACTTCATAACTATATAAGTATTAAACCATATGTCTTACTTGCACCAAACAGTCACACGCGATATCCTGATGTTGATACTCAATTAGCTAGTACAATAGATCTTGCCTTGTTAAAAAATATTATTAATTATAAAACACTGGAAGTAGTCAACGAGCTTAGCTCCGACCACCTTCCAATCATCCTTGAACTCGATAACACATTTCATATAGAAAAGCGTACACTCACATTTCTTGATTACAAAAACGCTGATTGGAAGTTATTCGGAGACTCAGTCAAGGATAGCCTTGACTTGACCTCTAAAATAGACTCACCGGAAAATCTTGATTCTGCCGTAGAAAAAATCACTGCAGCTATAAATGAAGCTATATTGAAAGCCATCCCAAAAACTAACATCAAACCAGACGTTAATGTAATAAATTCTGAAATTAAAAAACTAATTAAAGAAAAAAACAAGCTCCGCAGTAAATGGCAAAAAACAAGAGATAAACAATTTAAAATACAGAAAAACTGCCTTGACAGAGAGATTAAAAGTAAAATAACAGCCTTTGGTAATAGTAAATGGAACGACAAATTGAGCAAACTCTCGCCGCGGAATAACTCCCTGTGGAAAATCTCAAAACACTTTACAAAAAAGCAGGAAAATCGAATTCCTCCGCTACACGGCCCGAACGGCATAGTCTTCTCGGACGAAGATAAAGCGGATGCTCTAGCGCGCAACTTTGAAAAAGTCCACCACCTGACCGAGGATATGGGAGACGAGCGAACCGAGCGCGAAATCAACAAAATTTTTCGAAAAGTCGAGCAAACCGATGTAAACCCGGACGAAATAAATTACGCTTCACCGAGAGAAATTAAGCAAGCAATAAAAAAGCTCAAAGCTAAGAAAGCCCCGGGACACGACGGAATACAAAACATTATACTGAAAAACCTTCCACACAACGCAATAGTGTATCTAACAAAAATTTTTAACGCAGGCTTTAAACTAAGCTATTTTCCAGACTCGTGGAAAAAAGCCAACGTCCTAGCCTTTCAAAAACCCGGGAAAGACAAGCTTTTTCCACAAAACTACAGACCGATTAGCCTACTCCCGACTATGAGCAAACTCTACGAAAAAATCATCCTCAATAGAATATACATGCACGAAAAACAAAATAAAAATCTAATTAATGAGCAATTCGGATTTAGAAGCAACAAAAGCACCGTTCAGCAACTAGCCAGAATTACTGACTTAATAAGCAACAATTTTAATACAAACAAATCGACAGCCCTGTTACTTCTTGATATCGAAAAAGCCTTTGACACTGTTTGGCACAAAGGACTTATCTATAAACTCTATCAATACAACCTCCCTAACTATATTATCAAAATTATAATTGCCTACCTTAACAATAGAACATTCAGAACGTCAGTTAATGGAACCCAATCGGATAAACATGAAATAGTAGCCGGAGTGCCGCAAGGCTCTATCCTCGGCCCGATATTATTTTTATATTACATCAATGACATTCCGAAATGCGAAAATACAAAACTAGCTCTTTTCGCGGATGATACAGCGCTAATCTCAGAATCGTGGCAGAAAAAACAAGCACTCGTCTATCTACAGAGATACGTAAAGATACTAGAAAAATATTATAAAAAATGGAAGATAAAAATAAACGTCAATAAAACCGAGTTAATAGTCTGTAGCAAAAAACAACGCAAAGAAAAAACCGGATCGATTAATATGTTTAAAGAGGAAATCAAACCAAAAACCGAAGTAAAATATCTCGGTGTAATACTAGACGAGCAATTAAATTTTGATAGCCATATTGATAAAGCTCGGAGTAAAGCCTATGCGGCCCTAGGACATTTATACAACTTAATGAATAGAAAAAGCAAGCTATCAATTAAAAATAAGCTACTGCTATACAAAATGGTTATCAAACCAATTCTTCTTTACGCAGCCCCAGTCTGGAGTAACACAACAAACAAAAACTACAACAAAATCGAACTAGTACAAAATAAAATCATTAGAATGATTACAAATGCCCAGAGATATACTTCCAATCAGTCGATCTTGAAAAAACTTAATCTAGAAACCCTAGGAAATAATGTTCACAGATTGACAAAAAATTTCTTTGAAGAGCAAGTCACACAAAACGAATTTCTAAGTCACTTAGGACACTACAACCATGAAAACGCCCCCTTCAAAATAAAATACCGATTACCACATTACTTACTCATCAAACAATAGTGCAAGTAGATATACTAGCAGCGCGCTAGACTTTGTAAATAGTGTATATACGTACGTAGTTATAAGGCCTAGGTTAAGACAAAAATGCGAAGTAGATATGTTTTTTCAAATTTTTTCATACATGAATCACACATAACAATTAAAACAAAACCATATTGTAACACAACTTATACAAACACGAGTTGAATCGGACATAGTTGAATGTAAACGGGAACCGATAATAATAAATTTCCAACAATAACATACATTGTATAATTGCGCACCAATTTCCTCGGAAATATGTAATTATGAATGTAAATCATTATTCTTGAATAAATAAATAAATAAATAAATAAAATCAAAAGGCATACTTAGCAATACTTAGTCCGCAGACTGCCGCAGACTATACATTTCTTAGCTACCTACAGTTCTCAGTCAATCTACTTATCGAAAATGTCTGGAAGAGGCAAAGGAGCAGGCAAAGCCAAGGGCACTAAATCGAAGACTCGTTCGAGCAAAGCCGGACTCCAATTTCCAGTTGGACGTATCCATCGTCTACTTCGCAAGGGTAACTACGCCGAACGTGTCGGTGCTGGTGCTCCAGTGTACTTGGCTGCTGTCATGGAATACTTGGCTGCTGAAGTTTTGGAGTTGGCCGGCAACGCTGCTCGTGACAACAAGAAGACTAGAATCATCCCACGCCACCTCCAGCTGGCCATCCGCAATGACGAGGAGTTGAACAAACTGCTTTCCGGTGTCACCATTGCCCAGGGTGGCGTTCTACCAAACATCCAAGCAGTTCTCTTGCCCAAGAAGACTGAAAAGAGCTCGGCTTAAGACAATCATTTACTTTTTTCACCATAAACAAACAGTCCTTTTCAGGACTACAATATTATCAAACGTTGAACTATCTATCAGTTGTTAAATTTCTGTGCAAATTTTAAGTATAGCCCTTGAAATTTAGAGTAGAAGCGTTGTTTTCGTTTTTTTTTTTTTTTTTTTAAATTTGATTATCCGCTACAAGTTTTGGAATGACACTCCTTCTTTTTCGATGTGTCTGTCCGCCCCTGCCACGAGCTGTCGAGCTGAGAGTGCAATGGAAGCGAGACCAAAAGCGTTACCTACCAGAAGAGAGGTGACGTCGAGAGACCAAAAAGTGAGAAATTTTGTTAAAACTAAGGCGCCAACGAGCATATACGAATGCATGCCCCCCACCACGCCACTCTCTCATAGTGTTGCTGTTCGTTGTCTCTCTCTCTCTCTCTCTCTCTCTCTCTCTCTCTCTCTGTTTCTCGCTAGCACTTTCTTTCTCGCGTGGGCGCATATTTTTGTGTTATATATTTATTAATTCTCGCATTAATTAAATATATTGCCAATAAAAATATTTATTTGGTATATGGAAAATATTATATAAAATTTAAAAGCAGTGTATCTATTTACAATTACATATTTTTGTAATATTAAATACAATTTAATGTTCAACTAAGCATAGATTTATTCAAATATTCACAATTATTTTCCATTCTACAAAATTCAACACTATTTATAAATTATTTACAAATTGTATAGTATCGCTTTCGTTGATATATATTTGTGATAAATAAATTGAAAAATATAACTGTTAGCACTTAAGTTATCAATAAATTGTCAGAAAAACGGCCCCTACAGTAGTCCCATATCTAGTTGTATTAACAGTTCTACCATTAAATATTAAATTTAAATCTTAAAAAAATGTGTATATATATATATGGCCATAATCTTTCGTTAGCAAAAATAACATTAAAATCCACCGTAACAATCCTTGAAATTATATGGTAATTTTTGTTAAATAATTTCGAAATACCCTCTGTACCTACATGACAAAAGTACATGCAAAGTCGTGAATGTCCCCGATTGATTGACATAATGGAAAAGAAATTCCATAATAACAGTTTTTCCATTAGTGTCCGACAGAGTCGATATAAAATTAGCATTACATATACAAATGTTGGCACAACTAATAACTACAAGTTGTAAATTACTTATGTTTTTGCTCAAACACCTGGTCTTCTGTATTGTAAACAAATATTGTCACTATAGTGGAAAATAATGTTTCTGTCAAGGAAAGGGAAGTATAATTTGTAAAGAATTTGTAAATGAAATAGTATTTTATCTAATGGAATATAATTGTAAATATTTGAATCCCTTTTCAAATTGAACATTAAATTTTATTTATTATTGTATAAATATTTAATTATAACTAAATAGACTGTTTTCGAAATTCAATAACTAACAATATTTTTGTATGCCTAATAGATACTTTTATCATCAGTAAATATGTAGTGCAAAATTACAGCAATTACGAAAAGATACGTATAACTCAAACAAGAGAGCTTCAACCTCCCCCCCCTCCCCTCAGCAAGTAAACCTCCAGTAAATTAGACGTATGATGCATAAAAAGATTCGACACAAAGTGCACTAAAAGGATATGCAACTCTTTGATTTTTCACCGGTCTGGTTTTTAAATAAATAAACAAAAATATTTTGCGGTATACGAAAACCCCCGCAAATTCGTCAATATTCACTTTAGAAGCACGAGACAGAGGTCAAAAAATTGCACTTGGGCATGTATGATTTTGCACCGTTGCAAAAATTCACCTATCTATTGTCAATATTCGGCAAATTGCAAAAAACGGATTTTCCGAACTCAGCTAGTGGCGCCGGCGCCGTGCGCATGCGCGCTAGGTCTAGCGCGGCTAGCTACTTTCACTTTGCAAGTCGAATAATGTGCCACTGGTGTTACTAATACAGTGTTGAAAGGAATAATTAGTAATATGATTTTTTAAATAAAATTTATTAATTGCTATTGTGTACGGTTATACACAATTACCTTCCGTGTATTTCATAGTACGTACGCAAAAGCATTATATATAGAATGTATACATGATTGATGTAGTCTATCGACTCTTTACGTGAAAGACTTGAGTATAATTCTGACTGTTAGCTTTAGCTGTTGTACGCAAAGCTCGTCGCGTGAGTAAGTATCAGTCGAGGTGTCAGTATTTTGGAGTCGGATAACGAAATTGTTTATCGTGCTATAAATTGTTATTGGTGTTTACGAAAGTAAGTTGTGTTGTATGATTTATGTTTTTTGCAAAGTCGCACTAATTGTGCATATTAATGTGTTGCAATGTTTTTCTCCGTATTAATGTGTTGTGATTGTTGTTAGGTAATGCGTGAATTAAATGAGCTTGTGTTTATATCGTTGTATAACGTCATGACTCATCGAAGAGGTCCTGCCTGCAGCGCATTTGTTATTACATCACCAATTCGTTAATAGCACAAAGGTCGCGATCCAACGTAATTATTTTTTTTTTCATTTTACCTAGTGATATCAAAGCGTCGCCCGTGTTTTTGAATTGCCATTTAACGCCGCGAATCGCAAATGTAAGTTTTCTGACAATCTGTTTATCGTCGTTGGTCATAATTCTTTCACTTATAGTTTGACAATGAATCGTCGATCAACTTGATTTTTCCAATGGGCAAGCGCGGACGAAAACCAGCTGTTGACCTGGTCGACATTTTGAAAGCTTTAAAGTCCGAAGCTTTCAACATCATTGAAGAGGATCAAATAGTATACTATAGGCAAGCGTAATAAGGTATGGAGTGATATCGTGGAAAAATTGCCAAAGATGATTTTACCGGATTCGCTGTATGCATTTATACACAAAAATCGTCATGACGTCTAGCGCGATTATTTGATCTGGCACGGACATGATGAATCACTGATTCTTAAATTGACATAAAAACTTATTGTCGCGCCAGATGATTTGCCCGATAGGGAAGAGGTTGCGGAACCCGTTGAAAAAAAATTCAATCGTCATGTTTGGAATTCGAAATAAAAGTAGGCAGAGTTACAGAAGAAGTTAATTCTATCTCCAACATATGGTAACCACAAACAAAGTAAAGAATCCCAATAGAATTGTTGTCCAATACGTGCACAGTATCGAAGTAACAGCATCATTGAAAGTGACTACTTTCGTAAATGAAGAGCATTTTGAATTGAACGGCAACGGTTTTTAACTCCTATCGTTAGTTGATCCATTGCTCGCGACGTGTTACGAATTCCCATTATGGAGCAATGGAATTCCAGAGCTGTTTCCGCCAGGACAGAATGTTACTTCGCTTACAGAAAGAAAGGACAGCGCGTACATGTGCGCGCAGACAAGTATACGTGGTCGATCACTGCGGCGAAATAGAGGCTAATGTTGCGATTGTGAAAGCAACGATCAACTGAACGAGAGCTAAAGGAAAAATCAAAACAGACCACCTCAAACCAGAAAACGTTGAACATTTACGTACTCAGCGACTTGGCGCGTTAAAGGGCAAAAGACAAGTGATGCAGATTTAATCGCAGACGAGAGTATTCTCTTGGATGATACAGAATATAACATGATCAAGGAAAAACTTACGGCACATGAGCTTACGAAGGGGCATAAAGTAATGAGTACTAATACCGAATTAGAATAATCAACGGAAGTCAGTATTACAGGGGGCGATACGTCACCAAACACCCACTGTACGACGTTGAAGCACAGAAGCTCTGTCTACGTCACATAAAATGATACATCATTAACGGTAATTTAAAAAAATCTGTGGTATTATTTGGAAAACGCTTCGTTTTGTACAGTACATGCGCTTTTCACGCGTGCTCTGTGTACAGTATCAAGAAATGTAAAAGTTTAAATCTACATTTTAATTACGCCATTTTACATATATATTCAATTTTGATATAATTTACTTTATATTTTTTATATATCAACTTGCCCTTTGTATTCAAGTTACTTATTTCTTTCTCACGATTACATATTATGTTATATTACTCACTTCGAACGCCTTGTATGCTTCGTTTACTGAAGCTTGGTATTACGCTTAGAATATAAATTATAACAAGTGTCAACTCGCACTCTCAGATTTTATTACATTTTCGAGAATTACAGTCCACTCGAAATATCGGCTTTTCCTCGGTTCGGGCCTCGAGTCCCACGCTGAGTTGCAGTCATGCTTAGCACGTGTTTTTTACGACTCTTCACAGCGTCGATGCGAGCCTGTATTTTTTCTTCATAGAGTTCAATACACGATGCCAGTTGACACTTGCTCTTAGGCTTTTCTCCCACTTTTCGCTTTTCAAACAAGGGAGTTAGCCCATGCGGCTGTTGCAAGCCTAAGATCAGTCAGCTGAGAGCCTTCGACGAGCTTGTACGCTCTCAGTTGTATAAGTCTGTTATCATACAATATAGACACCATTTACCTTACACATGTGTACTTTCACTCATTAAAATCACCATATTATATAAATTAACTTTTATAGAAGCGCACATAAAGGTGCGACGAAACACTCTGAATTATCAAGAAATGCCTATGCCATCAGTAGTAGCTTCAAAAATGTTTTTGACAACGAGGTCGCTGTTGAGAAAAAAATCTCAAGTTGTTCAGAAACAAATTTTTCAAACTATGCTGAGTGCATTCAATATTACTCGTGAAATGGACCAACAGGGCAATTTTGCGTCAAACGAGGCTACACTTTATATAAAATAGCTCGACACGTACGTAGGAGCATGTATTGTGAAATTAATATTGAGAAGCTCATTAGTACATTCTTCAAGCAATTTAAGTTAAGGGGATGCCATACCTCTGTTTTACCAACTTTTTCTTTGGGGCATATTTTCTCCGAAAATACGCAACAGAGGACATTCATACTTCGGTTACTAGTTGATTATATTAAATTATATTTCTAAAAGAAAATCGGATCAATAATTTTGTCCGAAAGAAATAAACAGTCGCCATGCAGCGTTTCTATAGAAATAAACAACTTTGATGAACACACCGATGGTAAACAATGCGTATGCGACAATCGGCTGACCGGCCGGTGTTTACCCCGTACATAATGAATCGGACCTGCACCCTTGATTTCCAGCAATGCAAATACCGCCCATTTACCTACGAAAATATAAAACTTCAACCATTGAGAAATTATATTCTGCATAATGCATTCCTAAGATTTTTTTTAATAAAAAGTCACGAAAACACGGAAACTGTTTGGCCTGTAATCGAGAATATTTTTCCCTGCAAATTCTTGATTTATTGTATGTATATATTTTATAACAATGATATCTAAATGGACCATTTAGATGCACATTATGTCATTATTATTTATGAAATACAATAAAATGCGGTTATATTAGTTATTTATGTGCCTTGGGCGAGCCAAACGCGAATACAGCCGGAGGAGAATGTTTGTAGCGCGGGATAGTATAAGGCCGAGGCAGCCAACAAAGCGAGCGCCGAGGCACTTATAATCCCGTGCTACAAACAATATCCTCCGGTTTATTCGCGCTTTTTGGTTCAGCCATGGCGCAGGTGACACTCAATCAGTAAATACGCTGGCATACGACGCAACTCCGCTACTATTCTGTCTGCCAACTTACGCCCGCGTGCTCAGCCGCCAACACAGCCGAGCAGGGCAAGCGCCCCCTAGTCTCTTAGGCTGTATAGCCCGCAATACTCGCTGAGCAGCTCCTAGCGCGTATGCCACCTATTTACAGATTGAGTGTATTGGATACTCAGCACGGAAAAACCCGCAAACGGCCGCCTAGGACGAAAAGGTTTTATTTGCCGATCAGCCGATTGTCCTATACGCATTATTTACCATCGGTGTTTTCATCAAAGTTGTTTATTTCCATAGCAACGCTGCATGGCGACTGTTTATTTCTTTCGGACAAAATTATTGATCCAATTTTCTTTTAGAAATATAATTTTTGTCGATTTCATCAAAGAGTCGACCGTACTTCGCTTTATTTTTTAATAATCAACTAATAGCCGAAGTATTAACGTCCTCCGTTACGTATTTTCGGAGAAAATATGCCCCAAAGCAAAAGTTGATAAAACAGAGGTATGGCATCCCCTTAAGATACGTTTTTGCCAGCCATTTTCAGTAGTAGATGAACTCTTCTTTCAGTCACGTCAGCGATGCAAATAAACGTCAGTGGCAACGGCGCGATGGAAATTGTTTAAAGGCTGCGTTGTTTAAAATAAATCCAGTGCACTTTTTCTTCAGTCACGTCAACGATGCGAATAAACGTCGGTGGCAACGGCGCGATTTGAATTTGTTTAAAACCAATTCGGTGAACTTTCTGCGATCACGTTGGCAATAAGAATGAGCGTCCGCGGCAACGAATTTGTTGAAAACAAATTCAATCGTAGCAACGGCGCGATCGAATTTTTTCAAAACAAATTCAGACTGAGTTCCATCGTCTCACCGTCATGCGCATCACCATGCGCAGTGATGCATAGCGCTTCCGGAATGCTCCGATCAGCTCCGGAATGTTCCGAAAAACCAGAAGACCAGATGAAACACAGCCTGAAGTTGCAGGAGTGATGCGACCGAATTTGTTCGAAACAAATTCAGCCACGGCAAGAATGCGGACGTAACCGAACTTGTTTAAAATGAATATAGCCCCGGTAGTGGCAACAGTAAGTATATTTGAATTACGCTTAAATCGAGCGAATTTTGAATCGTATGTGGAGTAATTAAAAATCAAACACACGTACAAGAAGATTCGCAGTGTAGTTAAAAAAGCTAGTGAATTAACTTTGCTAGGGTGCTTCTCTTAAAGCACAATACAACAAATAGTTCATAATGCTCAACATCTTGGCATTTTTATATGAAGCTGAAAAAGAAAGACAAAGAGCAAGAGCAAATATCTACAGATGACCAGACGAACATTATGAGATACTTCAAATCCCTTTACAATGATCGAAGATACTTTCAGGCAGTTCTATAGGTATTTGAAAAAAATGTATTATACCCTAATTTAAAAATCATGTTTATTGACGAAGGGAGGTGGATCGGGAAAGATCGTGAAATGAGTAAACTCTCGATTAACAATAAAGGGTGATTGTTTATTCACCAAAAACTTGAGTGAGTGAGGTGGG
>JAWWMK010023175.1:0-16849 GCA_035047105.1 Galeopsomyia nigrocyanea | reverse complement strand
GTAAATTTAGAATTCTCAGGACACTCTTTCGCTCTTTATTATGTACTTGCTGGGCCTGTTCTTCAGAGGAAAAAATATGTTTAAATTGATATTGATTTCGTTTCCAAACTTTTACAGATCATTGTATAGAACGTTGATCGCATAATTATTGAAATGATAAAGTTGTACTTAAAAATTAATATTGAATTCTAGCTCTCCTATTAATTCTAAGAACATGCCCAGCAAGTACATACTAGAGATCGAAAGAGTGTCCTGAGAATTCTAAAACAGAGAAAAGGGATGCTTATTAATGTTGAAATACTTATCGATAAGACATATAGATATTTATTCTTTCCTCACTTTGATTTCGTATAGGCTTAAACTTAATGAATAATCGCAAAGGTGGGCAAAGGGTTTATCTAGAATAGTTAGTACAATTATATATTTCTTTTATTTATGAGATGAAAAAAAATAAGGCTACTTGCTGAGTTTTACTTTTTTTAAAGTTTGTTTGTTTGGGATATTACATCGTGTTTCAAAGTTAGCAATATAAATCTGATAATTTATCAGTTTATTTATTCCATTGCTAAAAAATAGTGGCGCGGTCGCGGCACGCAGGCGAGTAGGTTATGTTGTCGCGCGATACACTGTATTATGGGCTCTTTCAGATGCAGGCATGGAGACTAGTATATAGTCTCCATGGATGCAGGCAACTGGGCAACGGGCGACTCGGCAACCTAGTGGATTCTGGGGGGGGGGGGGATTGGTGGTGGGGGGATCGCGGGAAAGAGCAACTCTGCTGCCGAGTGACGCAGCTATTAGTTGATTGAAAGTTTATTGTTTACCTTTCGTTTATCAATTTTTATGTGTAAAAATTTGTTTTTTGCGATTCTTGCCACTAACGCGTGAAAAAGTTTGAAATTAGCTGCACCACCTCGCAGATGAACCAAATTCATCTGCGAAGCAACGCCGACCGCACTCCCCCCACCATCAATTTTTCCCCCAGAATTCACTAGGTTACCGAGTTGCCCGTTGCCCAGTTGCCTGCATCTGAAATTGTTAATAAATTTTTCTGTAAGACATTTAACAAGTTGTTTTGCAGTGAAAATTAAGTGCTATCGACTCCAGATTTTTACCAATTTTTTTGTGATGAAATTTACTTTTAAACTATAATTTTGGATAATGCATTCGCAAGTTCGTACAAAAATTATATGCAATACAAAATGTTGATGTTTTCAGTTTTTTTTAATTTTTATTGTAAAATGTCGGCGATCAAAAATTAAAAATTAATTTGTACATAAAACCACTATCCTTAAGTAATTTTTCCCGAAGAAAATGTGAGAAAAAATCTAATTTTGATTTTTGCAAAACAAATTTTTACACATAAAAATTGATAAACGAAAGGTAAACAATAAACTTTCAATCACCTAATAGCTGCGTCGCTCGGCAGCAGAGTTGCTCTTTCCCGCGATCCCCCCACCACCAACCCCCCCCCCCCCCGCCCAGAATCCACTAGGTTGCCGAGTCGCCCGTTGCCCAGTTGCCCAGTACTGCAGTTGCCTGCATCCATGGAGACTATATACTAGTCTCCATGCCTGCATCTGAAAGAGCCCATACAGTGTAGCGCGCGGCTAGGCAACATAACCTACTCGCCTGCGTGCCGCGACCGCGCCACTTAATTTTGTTATGACTGAAAGGAGTATAAAAACGTTGCCATCATTTGCCAGACAGGTGATGATTTCGCGTATGATGCCACCGTCACCAACGTTCGCGTATCTTCTTCTTTTGTCAACAATTTTTCAAATTGTGAAAATTCAAGAACCCCATTTATTGTTGTACCTGCAAATGTAATCCTCCTTGTATCTACAAATCATAAATAGTTAAATCGATAGATGTAAATATAGATACTATTACTACTATCTTTAATTTTAGTTGCGAAGATTTTTGAAAACAAAATAAACTCTTTTGATCTTATCCGTACGGTTCTAATAAACATGAATCTATCTTTATCGCAATTAATTAGACAAATGCAAGTAAAGTAATAAATCTTGAGTCATTTTATTTTTCAAACGAAAATAAGTCATGCATCTATATAAGGTTATTATTTAATCAGCTGATGATAGAAAGGAAACAAGGAAAGGAAGGTGAGTTAGAATAGCAAGTGAAAGAACATAAGATTCATGTAATTTTCGAAACTTTCAATGTTTTGTTTATTAATTAATAATTAGCATTATCGAACCAGGTCGACGATCACAACGAGATAAAGTGATTTCTATCATCAAATCTTGCTTTTTGTTGTCAAACAAAGAGACCGCTTATTCTCTGTTTTCATTTTTCATTAACTTTTTACGCTCATCATTTCACATATGTACGTAGAAAATAATTGACTCTTAAATCGTAAAATATTCAACCGCTTATACAATGCTTTCATGTTTTTGCAACCATTTTTTCTCGTAATATCATAATTTTTTTCGTATACATGGTCTTTTTCACAGTCACGCATGAATGTACAATCTACTCTAGGCACGCTCGTCGCATTTTTTATCCTCGGATGGGGGTAGTTCTGTATACGTACATCCTCCCCTCGCAGTCGAAGCGCCGAAACAATCGCGAGCGCACCATTAAACCCCTATAAATGAAACCGCGTACATAGGTACTAAGCGTATACATCTAAATACTATTGGAGACGAGAGTTTTCGTTGCAACGCACTCGATTTTTCATACTGTAACTTTGTTTTTTTTTTTTGCGGTGAATGTATACTCTGTAGAGAGAATTTACAGCATTTTGTTCTCTCTCTCTCTTCCTCTCTCGATCTAATGACACCCTAACTATGCACTAAAACATGCACAGCGAATATACATATATGGTATACTCGAGTAAAGCTATATCTTTCATGCCTATTTCCATCGGTATTCGTTCAATTTTATCCTACACTCGTTACATGCGTCTCCCTTTTCCTCTTCCTCTCTCTCTCTCTCTCTCTCTCTCTCGTAAGCTTCCTTCTATCACTTCCACCTCTTTTTTCATTTGTCATTTCGTTGACATATGTGTACAGCACTCGCCCCCCGTTTCCTTCCTCTCGTCAATCTGAACTTTCAGAATTACCAAGTGTAATAAAAAAAAAACGATTTCGTGCAATGTCGCAACAACGAGAACGATAAAGAAAGGACAAATTTAGCTCCAAATTTAGCTTAATTTAATTTTAATTTGTATTTCAAGCGTGCAAAGACGATAACTCGGATGAACTCGTGCGGGAGGACAGAGAGGCTGCATATAGTGCATATACACACAGACGTACACACATTCGTGTATAGCTTGTAGTGAACTCTTCGAGAAGGTCACCTATGATGCACATGGAAAATCCGCAAGCTTGGCTGTTCTCTCTTTTGATGTGCGACTGTCGCAAGTCGTGCGTTATCAATTTGACTTTTTTTTTTGTTTGACCGAGATTAATTTTCCGCAATCATTCAGAGTGCGACAGCGACGACGAGCTCGTTAAAATTTTCACTCGATCCGCATGATGAAGCCTATTCATTATTCACAAAAATTTTTTTTAGTTTTGCCATCAGTAACAGCGTGACCTGAGAAGTATAATACGCGTCGCCGTTCATTACATAGAACAATTCATGAAGCTTGTATACATTGAATACCAAAGGTTGAAACGTGATATAACGCTAATCGACAATGAGAAATCCTTTGGCATGTGTAAAGAAATACTTCGAATGTACAAAGACTGAAAGGTTTATCCTATATTCCGCCTTTGAACCGCTTTGACGGTTAAGTAGATGAACCTCCAGTCTAGAAACACTATTTTCTTTACGAAGGATTTGTACGTGAAAATTCTGACGAGATCCAGTTGGCGACTACGCAAATTGTAATTAACGAAATCAGTCGAAAGAGAGAAAGGCCAAGTAACGAATCATACCATTAAAGGCTTTATTGATCGTGCTTGTCATTACGTGAGAGAGAGAGAGAGAGAGAGAGAGAGAGAGAGAGAGAGAGAGAGAGAGAGAGAGAAGAAAGAAAAGAGAGGGAAGAAAGAAGAGAGGAGAGGACGAAGGTAGCTGGAAAGAGAGTGTGAGATAAAGTGAGATGGAAGGCGCAAACTAAATAAGAACGGGCGTATAATGACTAATTTTCCTCGCGGCAAGCCTGAATTTTTCCCGTGACAAAATTTTCTTTGCCGCAGGTACTCCCTTACGATTTTTATCCAAATTTTATAGTAAATCCTTGCACACACTTTAGGCTAACTTATTTGAGAATGAGATTTTTTGTTTATAGTCGCCTATGCGAACTTACGTTTGCGTACGTAAATAATAATTTACCATTCTTACAAATTATGCCTCCTCCACCCTTCCCCCACCAATATCCATAGCATACCTAAAGCGGGAAAAATTTATCTCGGCTTCCCTCCAATGGTTTGCCTAAACGAAAGATCTCTGGAAATTGAGAAAAATATGATCGATAAATGTTGATGCCTAGATTACAACTAATCACTTTCGGAACGGTTTATGCAGTCGTTTCTTCAGGACAATGTGTCATACGCAAAAGTAAATGGATCGTGCGATGATTAGCAAAAAAATGAGAGTAGTAATTAATTAGATAAAATTATACGCGTGGCTTATTAAATCGTAAAGATTAAGAATAGAGAAATCTAATATCGCTAATTTATTAATACTTCTTTTTTTAACAACAGTTTTTCTTTTACGTTTTCGTCGTTTCGCGCGCGTGGTACGTTTTTTCTATTTACAGAATGAGCTTTCAGGACAGTATAATAGGGCAATCATCAATTCAAAGCTCGAATTTGCAAAGACATTTGCGTCAATAGTTATTCAATCAAGTAAAAATATTCTGTTTCTTTGTTCGTCAGATGTGTTGTTTCGTAATACTTTTATCCCAATCAAGCACAGTTCATTAAGCAACATTTGAACAAGTGTATAAACTTAGCATAGGCTATAAAGAAAAAGAAAACAAAAAATAAGAAGCCAGAAAAATCGGGCGTTTGCCTCATTGACACAATATAAATATACATAAATGCTTGTGGTGAAGAAAGGGACGCTCACCAAATCGAGTAATGTATAACACGTGCATTTACAGAGAAAAGGATAAAGCAATCTCAGTCGTTGCGTCAGCGACCAACGGAAGCGACGACGACGACGTCGATGATGTAAGCACGATCACCGATAGCGTCACACACACGCACACATACACACACACACCAAATAATTATTTTCCACCACGTTAACTAACTGAGAAAGGGGCGATGAGAGGTGGTTTTTAAAAATAAAATAAAATACGAGCAGCCGAGAATATAGAATTGATTTTGACGGAAATGTTTTACGTGCAGACGCTTTCTCAGCGGCCACCAGCTATTCACGAAAATAAAAAAAATGGCAATTAATAGTGAGAGCGCGATTGTGTGTGTGAGAGAGAGAGAGAATTAAATCGTCTACAGAAACGCAACGTAAATACAAATACACTGGCAGCCCTCCTTCCTCCTTCGCACCGCACCGAATTCCTTTTTTTGTCTGAGACACGCACATAGCATAAAGATGATGATATTACACGTGCGTCGAGATGGATGTACCTACGCATAGTTATATAGCACGCTAGTACTCGTTGTTGGCGCTAATACACAGGTGGAACAAGCTCAAAGAAGAGCGCGAGGGACGCGTATTTTTAACACACACACATAGTTAGAGCGGCGAACTCGGCCGAAGACTCACGAAACACGCGCGCTCTCTTTCTCTCGCACAAGCACGCACACTGCCATATGTGTATTTACAAACAGAGCTGAGCCAGACTACCCGCCCGTGCCATGTATGGCTCTGCTTCCCTTTCTTCGGTATAACAGCAAGCAGCAGCAGCAGCGTGGTGCCAGCAGCTGCAGATCACTCGAGCTCGCCGAGGTAGATGTCGTGGTAAAGTGGCTCATCTTCGTCGTCGTAGTCGAAGTGTTTCCTCCTGTAGAAGTCGTCGCCAGCGACGCTCGCCTCTTCGTCCTCGCTGTTGTCGCCCGTAATACCACTTTTTCGCGACTTCTCGTCCTCGCTCGTGTACGAATCCTCCACGGACTCGACATGCAACCTCTTCACCGCCTCCTTGATTAGGGCGCCCTTCTTCAGCAGTACCTTGAATCGCTCGTAATCGTCGAGCTCGCGCCTCAGTCGCCTGCGCTGTCGGCAATGCTTGGTGTGGCGAAGGTGATTCTGTTGATACTGCTGCTCCTGCGACGATTCGCTGAAGGAATTGCTCAGCACAGCGCACAGCTCGCAGACGTCGTTCTCGTAGAGGGCATGCTTGCGAGGTAGAGTGTAAGGGCTGGGGCGCATCTTGTGCGCGAGGCTCGACCGAGACTTGAGACTGGTGAGCCTGAGATTCTCCTTGATGCGTGATACGAGCACGTCGACGTCGCGCGAATCAAAGTCCTGGTTGAGGGACGCTGCGTCAGGCATCACCTCGATCAAATAGGTCGTCTCTTCGGCGCTCGGCATGTTCTTGCAGACAGAGAGCGAGAGAACCAGCAGGTGTAGCTGCAGGCTCTTTCTTCTCCTTCTTCCTGTCTGTGCTGCTGCTGCCTCTCTCTCTCTCTCTCTCTCTCTCTCTCTCTCTCTCTCTTCTCGCCGCGCCGTCGCGACGCGAACGAGAGATCTCTCTTGCTCGCTGTTCTTTTTTTACCTTACAGGCGCTGCGCTCTCATTGATATTGTTATTGCAGCAGGCACCACTTTTCCAGAAACTTCCAACAACTCGGTGTGTGACGCGACGCGCCGATTATTTACTAACGACGCCCGCACTCGTCTATGTGTGTACGTAGGTCTGCGTGATTCACCGCTGGCTGCGAAAGTTCCTGGCGTTTTCTCCCGGATCAAAATACACAACAGCAGCAGCAGCGACGACGGTGGCGGTGGCGGAACTAGCAGCGCAGCAGCGCCCGTCGTCAGTTGATGTTTTCGTTATCGACACACGCGCTCTTGTTTTGTTTGGCCTTGTGAATATCCAACGTTTCGAGATGTTTGTTTACATTGCACAATACACAATTAAGTCTTCACAGTTAATAACGAACTTGCGTGTTATTATATGTATATGCGAACCGAGCCGTGTGTGGCTCTCACTCTGGCAAGTATACTCTCTTTCGACTGTATTTATTTGTTTTCTCTTTGGTCCTAGGAGACTGAGGAGACTCGTTCTCCTTCTTCGAGAGTAGAGTAGGTAGATAGAGAGTGTGTGCAGAATGGCAACTCAAGCGAGTCTCACCAGGCTTGAGTCTCACTCTCTTACTCGCTTGCCAGACGCAGACTAGTACCTACTGAGAAGCGGAAAGCAAGCCTTCCTCTCCCCCTCTCCCTCTCGGTGCTTGCTTGCCGCCGCGCCGCCGTCTCTATTATTGTTTTGGTTCGCCGACGCATGCGCACCAACCGCCGCGAGTTTTCCTTCTCTCTCTCTCTCTCTCTCTCTCTCTCCACGCAGAGTAAACAAACCGTTAACTCGAATCCCAGGCAAATCGATAACACGGATAACGTACACGAACACGACTCTCTCCTTTTTCCCTCGCCTATGCCTCCTATTAGTAATGTTCTACCTAATGTTTACTATACCTACTGCACTTGCTGGCATAAATTACGACGGCAAGCGTTTTGGCGTAGGGGTGTGTGCTGGCAAAGAATGGAATTGAACTCTCTGCGAGAAACAGGCGGGCTGTTTACCTGGAGGTGTCCTCGGAATTTTCTACAATGCAAAGCACTGCTCAAATAGATTAGGAGGAAGGGAGGGAGATGCGACGGTGGCAACGTTACGCACGAACCAAGGTTGCAGTTATTTAGAAGGGAGACGACTCAGATGACTCTTGGTGTACACTGTACCACACTGTACATCAGTGTAGGGGACATGGCATGGTGTAAAGAATAACGCTGCGTCTACAATAGCATGTAAAACATACATGTAGACGACTATATACATGAGATGAAGCACAATGTATAAGCCAGTACCACACTCGTATACCCGTTTTTCGAAGATTTCGACGTGCTCCACCACGCTCCCTCCCGAGTGAATTGCTTACTTAGTTAACGACGGTAGCGATGGTAAAATCGTATGTGCGATCGGTACATAGAGCATATCCAAGATTTTTTCTAAAGAACTAGAAAACTTTTGTTTTTTTTTTGTTATATTGATTTTATAACCTGGACTGTAGAAAACGCTGTTTTTTTGTTGTTATATTGATTTTATAACCTGGACTGTAGATCGTGACTACTTCAATATTTTTCTAATAAATCGGCTGCACAACATTATTCAGAACTGCTTGAGTGCAAACTACATACCAAAGGTTTGTCATAAATTTATTAAATCTCAATTTTGTCCTATTAAAGAATCATGGAGCAAAAGGCCATCTGTTTTCACGCGTATTATTTGTATATTTATCTACATGTCAAGAAGGACTTATAACATTTTTTACTGATTAAATTTGTTTTTTCTTTATAAATTTGTCTTCGTCGATATATAAACATAACCAATCCCCAAGATTCAAGTCAATTTTTTTTTTCGAACATTTTGATCGTATTTGTTTACATTCTCTCTGTTCGAATTCCAATGCGAATTCGATATTTTATTTTTTATTCGATATCGAAATTCAAACCTAACTTCGACTTCGATATCGATGTATCGAATAGGATCTTTTAATATAGAATGATTCAAATACCACGACAGCTAATGTATTCGATAACGCAAGAAATGATGATACTTGACAGGTTGATCATAACGCTGATTGTATAGAAGGTAAAAAACCGAAATAAAATGCTGAGAGAGACTTTATTTAAAAAGACTGTGTAACTTTACAGAAATATTTTTTCAAAAAGAACTGGAAAATGATTTCTTTTCGGAAAACCGAGAAGAAATTGGAAACATGGAGATTGAAGATGAAAATAATGGCGATTTCTCAAGTGAAACCGACGATGAGATACCGTTCAAAGATGCAGATGATTCTGCTAGTTGCGTGAAGACGAAGCTTGCAATGAAAACAATCAAAGCTCTCCACTCTATCACGGATGTAATCTCACTATCGATGAAGCGGTATTATCGGTAGGCAATTTGTTTTTGCGGCATAAATTGACCAAATCTTGCCTTCAAGATATCCTGACAAGCCACAGCAAAATGTTGGCGAAAAATCATAGATTACCTAGAACAAATGACCTTTTTTTTTTAAATATTTAAAAGATTTAGCTCCCGTTTACTCGAAAGTAAAATTTTACTATTGTAAAGTCTGTTTTAGTAACCAGTTTGGACCAGTCAAGTCACAAAGTAAAGTTTGTTGTGAATGCTTGGATGAGGGGTGGGATTTGGCTTCTTTTTTCAATTTGAAATAGATGAACAAATTAAATTCTTGTTTGAACATGGAAATTTGGCAGATTTGATAAAAGTACCGGAAAGAAAAAGTAATGTAATTAATAACATTACATCTGGTTCTGAGTATATAAGAGTAAATTCTCGACCAGATGGAGGAAAGTACGATTAAACATTGGACTTTCTGCACTTTTCACGGAAGGCATCGACCATGTCGCGATGCTCTTCCGGGAAAAACTGCTCCACATATGCTCGTGTAGCTGTTGTTCTAATCTTGGCGACTGTTCGTCGGCAGCTGGCTTCGCTAAAACCTAGCAGCATGTTCTCCTTTTTCAGGAGTAGGCCCGCATTAACAGAATTAATTGCCGCTTTACCCATGAGGAAATTCCTCTGATCATTGGTCATTTCCCCCGATGACCGCTCGTACGGTGGAGGCGAGATGCTCTACTGTGTAAGTGAAAAATTTAATTGATTACACATATATATTATGCATTTAATTCAATAAATTCTTACCTGTCGGCAAGTTATGGAGTCGAACCTTGGAAATTGATCGGTGATTTTGCGACGAGCCTGAAAAAACATCATCGCTATCCTGATTCGCCGTTGCCTCCTGTACATCATCGCTCTCCTGAAAAATAAAAAAAAACAATTAAAAAAAAATTAAAAAAAAATAACTTACCTTATTAACAGCCGCCGCTGTCGCCGTCATATTTGCGGTTTCCTCCTCCTCTACATCATCGCTCTCCTGATTTGCTGTTGCCTTCTCCTGTACATCATCGCTCTCCTGAAAAATAAAGAAATAATTTAAAAAAAAATAAAAATTACCTTATGAACAGTAGCCGCCGTCTTATCCGCCATTACCTCCTCCTGTAGAAAGTCATCCTCCTCCTGAAAAATAAAAAAAACAATTTAAAAAAAATTACAAAAAATTAAAAATTTAAAAAAAACCTACCGCGATACCAGCAAGGGTCATTGCTTTCTCCATAATTTGACTTGAACTACCTACGTTTTCTTTTTCAGGCTCAAGCTGTATCTGGGGCTGATTGTTTTCGAAGTTTTGACTGATGAGTGCATCCAAATCGATAACACTGATATCTAGGTCCGACTCAGAAAGTGTTGGCGGATTATATTTATCCGACAACTGCTTGAGCTGTCTCTTTGCAGTTTCCAATAATTTCAGTGCTTCGTCCGAATTCTCGAGAAGGATAGATGCCTTTACTTTTTCCAATGTTGCAGTAACCTCATCGAAGTTCGACATGATTCTGTAATTTTTTAAATTTTAAGTGGACTTCGGATACCGAAAATCCCTGCTTTACCTGCTTTTCAAGTTTTTTCGAGTTTTCTCCAAAACATGACCATTTTTTGAATTTTCCGGATCGTTCCGCTCTTTGTTATTATAATTAAAAACATCTGTCAAAGTTATGGCATCAGTTTTCGGAACTTTATTAAAAAACAAATCAACCGATCGTTCTGAAACTTTAACAGATTTTTTAAATTATAATAAAGAAGAGCGGAACGATCCGGAAAATTCGGAAAATGGTCATGTTTTGGAGAAAACTCGAAAAACTTGAAAAGCCGATAAAACAGGGATTGTCGGTAATCCGAAGTCCTCTTAGCATTATTGACAAAGAACTAGACAACATTTCAAATTCATAAAAATTACTCGAGAGTTCATTATCAATTAACAATGTAATCTTGTCAGTCACAGTATAAAACATTGATCTTTTACTGAGAAAAAAAAACGAAACTAGTATTTTTGCTCATTTTACTCTACCGCGGGTAGGACGAGATGGGCATGGGGGTGATCCTCAATGAGCATCAATGGATAAATAATTATTTAAACAATCAACAGTCTCCTGAAATAGTATTATTGGTTTCTATAGTGATTGCAGAGTTGTGACACAAGTGTTATTTGCTAAATTAAGTGAACAATAATGGGATAAAGTTAAGTTTAAACAGCATTGATAATTGACACAGCTAAAATAGTTGTAAATAACAATAGTATAGCGTATAAATGCAAGAAATATAGTGATAACTAATTCTAGTAGCATATACTTACAAATAACAATCAATTATCAAGTTTTTTTTTTATTTTTACAACGGCTCCAAAATTAACATTGTCTTATATGGGCCGAACCTATGCTCATCGCGCCCTATTTCGGATGCTCATTGAACCCCGCTTGCTAACTTTTTTTTTAAACTGCAAAGTTGATTATTGAAAGTTGATAATATATATGATTTTGATAATACCTATTGAAAGAAGAAGCTTTGAAAATATTATAAATTCAAACTCGATTACTTTATGTTATTTTTTCACGGTTTATTTATAACATTAACCACGTCAAAATTTTACGATTTTACTACTGAAAACCAGACTATATTTTTTAAAGCTAAACTATAGTAATAATCACTTTACTTTTATAAACATGTAGAAATATAGCTTAAAAACTACTCAATAAAAAATAATCAGCGTAAAAAATCAATAATTGTTTAAAAAAAAGAGGGTGCCCATTTTACCTGCCATGCCCATTGGACCCCGCTCTCCCCTAATTACGGAGCTGAATTCCGTCGTTTGCATGGCGCTAGTGCCATGAAAGGGGGAGAGCGGAAGAATTCAAATCGGATTTTATTATTAATATCAAATAAACATGATAATCATAAGCAAATGCAGTACAAATGGTAGAAAATATTATGACTGAATTTTTAATGATTTAACGATAATTATCTAACATTAAAAACATTTATTTGACCGTTTTCAGCAATCACTCACATAGTATGCATATACTATAGCACGCATTAGTATAGTATACGTTGTACTATGCCCAATACGACATTAGGGCAAATGAGCATTTAACATTATTAAATAATTATAATTAAATCAAGATATAATATATACTACGATTAGTAGTGCATTTGTCAATGATTATCATGGTTACTTAATATTAATAATAAAATCCTTAATATTAATATTAAAATATTTAATATTAATATTAAAATATTTAATATTAATATTAAAAAATTATTTAATATTAATAAAAAAATTTGAATTTTTCCGCTCTCCCCTTTTCGTGGCACTAGCGCCACCAAACGACGGAATTCCCCTCATTGACAGGACTGCGGGCAGCGGACTGCGAAGATAGCCCCCGGGTCTGGCGACTGGCCTGCTCCGAGTTTTCAAGGGAAATTGTTGTACATTTGCCCTCATTAAGAATGAATTTATATCAATTAATATATATAATACAAATGAAAGGAAAAATGGAAAATGAAAATGTAAATTTCGCAATTTCTGATTAAGAAAAGCCAAGGTAGTAACACTAATTCGTATAAAAAATATAAAATTTATTTTCAAAACAACGATAAATTAAATTATACAGAAATTAATGTTATAAAAAAATATAATTGATATTCATCAAAAATATAATTGTTTTAGCTAATTTCATTCCCTTTTTTTGCGAAACATCGGATATTTTTTCGACATATCTTTGAGTGAGTGATTAAAACGTCATTTATCTCAAAGATCGCTATCAAATGTTTTGGTTTATGTAAACTGCCATTGTTTATTTGAAATAATGAGAAACTGAAAAAAAAGCGCGCTCGACAATACTAGTAACATTCAAAAAACAGCATGGTCTCTCAACTTTTCAAGCTCTTCACATCTATGTTTCAAAGAGTCTGGGTCTGCCAAAAATCTTTGCCAAATTAATAATTTCTCCCTTTCAAAGTTATATGTATCAATTTCTTTCTGTAAAATTTTGAAGATTAACACAATTTACTTGTTATGAGAATAGAAACAAGACATTTGTCACATTTGATACTTACAATCATGATTTTTAATTTGTTTCTCATTGATTCCACACTTGCTTCCAACTTTTCCAATTGCTCTACCGTGTTATCTATTTCATTTTGAATATTACAAGGTATCGCTTTGAAGATAAGTGTTGGATTATTCATTATTTCCTGTTTATACCGACCTAGCACCTTTTCTTCCCTATAAACAAATTATTAAACAAAAATAATTGAAAGTTTATATTTCTAAATGGTGTAAGTGCTATACAGAATGAAGATTTACTAACAAATTTTTTGAGCTTCCAATCATTTCTTTCAGTTTCTCATCCAACAATATTTGTAATTTGTTGATATTATCATTCCTTAAGTCTTCATAATACCGAGCAGATGCTTGTATATCATTTTTTGGTTCCTCGAGCGATGTCATTTCTATCGAAAATCGATCGAATAAGTTTTTATCTTTAGGAGTTGATAAAGCAGCATCATATTCACTGTGCATTTTTTGCATAATATCCTAAAATAAAAATAACATTCACAGTATAAAGTTTGGATGTATAGTTGAATAAACGATGATAGAGCCACAATAAATCATAGCATAACTAACATTTCTAGTGGACGATAAAGAATATTCCATAGACAGATAATAACGAGCGTCGATCACGAACTGTATAATTTCATTTATTCGATGTATTTGTAATTCAAACAGCATGCAAAGCAAGGTTGCAAATGCATGCCCATGTTCCTTAGCACGGGCACATAAATCTTCTAGACTTGAAAGCTTATTTCTCCTTTTTCCTAGTCGAACTTTAGCTTCTTCCTCCATAACTTTGATAACTTTTGCTTTTGATAACTGCTGCACTACATCAGCCAACTGCTGTTCTTGTAGAAGATTCACATTTTCTTCCAGGAAGTCGCGATGTTTCGTTAAATCGGCTATTTCTGCCCTAAAATCATTATTGAGTCACTCAATGTTACTCTACAAGTCAATGAGGAACAATATAAAATAAAACTATGTACTTCGAAATCGAAATTCATCTACAAAATAATTACCTGGCTAATAAAGAAGTGCTCGGAACTTGTAAATTTCCATCATTGTAAATTTCCTTCACATAATTCACTAAATGTTTGCTGGCATTTTCCTCTATTTTGGCCATTATTTCATGTATTTTCGACACGAATAAGCTAGAAATTAAGTTAAATTGTAGTATTAAATTCTTTTTCTAAATGCAATAATCCAATATAAGTGTTACCGAAGTCATTCTTACTTTTTTTGACAATTAATAAACTCTCTTAGTTTTTCATTCTCGCGAATTTCATTTAAAAAATTATGATGATCTGTGTGAGATTTTTCATCATTTTTTGGAGACATTGAAAATTTATTTTTTGCGTATGTATTTAAATAATAATTGTATGTTTCCAATTGTTTTATACAAAGTTCTATTGGCATCTGTGTCCATATGCAAGGTTCTCCTTTCTATTTGACACAACAAATTATAGATTATTCAAATCATAATTTAAAAAAAAACATCTCTGTTTTACCTTCTGAACAGTTGCGGTATAAGTATTGGCTAAAAACTCAACAGCTTTATAAAACAGCCGATGACACGAATCAAAGTCTTCTAATATTGATATACAATCATTATAAATTAATTGCACTTTGATTTCTTCTCTTTTTACTGCATCAGTCTTCTTTTCAAGGTCATTATCTATTTTTTCTTCTAATAATCTGCAAATTATATAAAGTAATAAAGCTACATTTGCAACATTATTCATTAAAATTGAAGTCAGTTACAAAAGACACTAGGAAAAAAATGAAGATTTGCTTACTTGAGCTTCTGTATACTATCTTCAATTGACTGCAGATATTCAAGATCTTGATCATATAATTCTGTTTCTGAATTTAAATCTGTTTCAGATTGATTACTGTTCCAATAATCTGATTCAATCAGTTTCAAAAGTTGTGGACATGTTTGAGTGGCCTCTGTGAGGGTCAAATCAAGTTCCCTGCCCTGTAACCATGTGTCATTCTTTTCTATATACCTTTTCCTACAATAGAGGATTTAAATTAAGAGTAGACAGCTTTTAAAATTGAAAAGACTGTGAAGTACTTACAACTTTATGCATCCATCTGAAAGAATATTGTCTTTGCTTATGTTTACGTAAAGCCATTTCAAAAATGGTTGCACAGAATTGGTTTCACATAACTTTTTCAGAACTTCAGGTGTAATACTACTAGGCAGACTAGGAATAAGTTCTCGAAGTTTCTCGTGAAACAACGCTGCACTAACTTTACTCATTATTATTCACTTTTTAACAAACAATTATAACCAAATTTTCTCTACTTGTTCGTCTCAACCTCAACCGCCAACCTAATCTCTGCCGCCAACTGCTCCAAAAATTATCACGTGATCACTCCACGTGACCGCCTGACCCGGGGGAGGCGAATGCTGCTCCCTCTGTTTTCACGAGCTTGAATTTTCGATGTATATATTTTCATTCAAGAATGAAGCAGGCTAAAGAAGTAAGATATTTTCTCTAATGATAAAAATTTTCTATTTATTTGAACAAACAATATCTCAAAATATATATTTCAAAAGAGTTCAATGCTAACAACAATTTCAACATGGATGTATGTACTATTGACATAGGCAAACTATTACAAAACAATATTTTCTTTGATATTGATGTACATATATGTACACATGATATACAATTCTTGCTAAATTAATTAATGCTAGAAAACATTTAGCAATAAAAAACAATATCTACCTATGACTCAGGAGTGCCTGTATGTATTCGAATGCCATGCATGTCTTTGATTTCATCTCTTAGTGTCTGAAACAGATAAAATTGAATACAATGCGATATTATAACTATTACATTTGATTATCATTCATTGTTTATTACAACTTACATCATTGATAATCCTATGTTGTTTTACTGTGTTCAAGCCATTGAATTCAGGAGCAATCACATTTACTTCAAACATGGCACCGCAACCTCCTTCAATTGATAATAAAAATAAGAGATAATTTTATATTGTTGAATAAAAATTGATTTAATTTTATCAAATTCAATTCTTACCTGATATGTCACAAACTTCAATAACTTTAGCCTTGGGAAACTTGTTTCGCAGAATAGATATCATTTTTTCTTCTGCTTGTTTGCCAGACAAACTATTTTGTGGTCCGTTCCAAACTCTGGAGAGTAACTGCAAGATTTTTAGTTTATTCATATTTATACTATTAATTTATCACGATAAATTTTGAAAACATTTACTGAAAATTTAGATTTACGTAAAAACATTTTATATCATTACATTATACATACCGAGATGCGACGAGAACTTGAAGACCAGAGCCGTTGGAACATAGTCAAATATCGTATGTTTTTGTTTGCAAAATTGTGTTTCTATAATTACCGATTCAAAATATTATCACTTTGTGTTTGAGTAAAAATTTCTCTGCTAAAATTTATATTTCGGAATTCTCGGTTGCTCTTCTGCGATTTTTTAAACACGGTTATGTTGATTATCTACGGAAGCCCCGTCGGGCCTGATAAAGCCGATAATGCGCATGGCCCGACCGGCGACCAGAGAATATATGTATATGTTATGTATACATACATTGTACCTATATCTTAAAATTATATCGGATTTATACATTCGGAGTTTATGGGGCTTATTCCTCCGCCAGGGGCGCTGGCAAGCACATGGGGGGCCTATTCCGCGAATATTCAAAATAGTTTA
>JAWWMK010023164.1:0-16853 GCA_035047105.1 Galeopsomyia nigrocyanea | reverse complement strand
ATACCTGTTTGTGTGTGTGCATTCCGTTACATCGAGGCAGCGACAGCAGCAATATTTGTGCAATCCAACAGCTATCTAGATATTTTGATTGTTGAGACCGATCTATAAATTATATAGCTTTCTCCTTTTTCAATACAGGCTTTATTGGTCAGGTTTCTGTAGCGCTGACTATTTCAATTGTTGATTAAGAAACATTTTTTCGTTGTCGTGACTGATAGCACCTTTATGAAAAGCATAAATTCTTGTAAAGCATAAATTTATTCTATTTTATTTTGAAAATAATCCACGGACTTTAATAGTCCTTTACAATGATTTAACATTATAAAAGGTAATGTTACATCCAGACGCTAATAGACGAGCAGAATAAATTATACAAAAGTACCAGCAGATAATCAACGCCAGATTATAAGTTCCTTAAAGTTTAAATTAACAGTTTTATTATCTCATCATAATACTAATTAAACTTCTATTCTAATTCTCATTATGATTTGATAAAAAAAAACAATACAGCCAAATTCATTATATTCTTCTTATATTATAGCTTCAATTTTTTTCTATTCTATAGTGAACAGTACAGATAAATCATTTATACTGCTATGCTTATTTCATATTCTCGGAATCTTTTACTTTTACAAAATACTGAGCGTTTGTGCTACTAAGTATTTCGAAGCTATACAAAAGAGTTGCTTTTTTCTGCTCAAACCAACTCTTACGATTAGAATATATCGCACCTTAAAAATATATAAAAACTTAAAATGTTAATTGTTCGGAATATACGGCACTAGTATGACGTTCATACTGTTTAATTAAAATGTCCATCCGATACTCACTCTTTGTTCTTGTGGATTGTAATTAAAATGTTGATGAGCTACGAAGTGCTTACGAACCTTTCAACGGCTTTCGCTGTGATCCATTCTGAAAAACTATTTCATCGCTAATTTGATTGGTTGTCTCTTCAGTAGATTACGTTTTTTTACAGCTTACCGAACGGTTCACTTTAATTTAATTTTGCGTTCAACTCATCACTTAGTATCGTTTGTCTAAAAAAGTTTTTTTCTGTATGAGCAGGCTGTTTTATACGGATGCAGTTCAGGAAAACTTATTTGAATATTCAATAGTACATTCAATACTGACCTGAACAATGATTCATGTATCACGATTTAATGATTGTATACTTCCATCATCATTTTGAAATCTCACACATACTCCAGCAAAAACAAGAATTTTACAAATATTGCGTCAAAAACAATTTATATAATTTTTTCATAAGCATAAAATTAAAAAACTCTCGCGAAAGCGATATTTTGAAATGTAGAAATAATGAAATAAATATATTTTCCAATGACAGTTCCAGATAAAAACAAGTCTATTCCAGATCGAACAAAAATTAATCAAACGCAATTACGGTATTTTTTTGCCTTGATAAATACAAGCTACAGCTACAAACCGTAAAAGTTGAACTATTTCGTGTATACATTCAACGAGCAAAATGTTAGCGACGACGGCTTTTAAAGACATCGACCAACGTCGGAACCGTACTCAGCCTTATCGCGTTGGCATTCTCTTGATCGATGACGCGTACTCGAAAGCGCTCAGCTTCTTATCACGCGAACCGGAAATGTCCTCGTGGCACTGTGGTGACTCTATTTTCCATGCAAAAGGCCAAACCACACGTCCTTTTGAAGTCCTTTTTTTCGATGTTATATGAATGTAGTTTTATTTGCTTTCCTTTTCGAATCTGCTTTTATTTACATTACCAGCATCAGTGGCGCCAAAATAATAACCACGATTAAAGAAAAAATTTGACCAATTGAAAAATAACTAAGTCATGGAACTACTCCACAATAACAATTAAAAAACCCTAAAACTTTCAAGAACGAAATATTCGTTTGAAACGTGATCAAACTTTGACGACATAGCATATTGATCATCTTGTCGTTGCGTTTGTGTCAAGAAATCTAACGATTGCGTATCTGGTTACAGGTGAACACCCGGCGGCAATGCAACATGGCAATTCAAGCAACAGCGGCGCGACTACGCGCACCCTCGCGCTCTTGCTGCTACTGCTCCATGCAGGCTCCTTTACGAGGTGACTGCTCGAGCGCTGAACTCACCGAAGAGAATAAAAAAGGAGGTACCAGCCAAGGACGACGAGGCCTCGCAAACGTTTTCCACGAAACTCCTCTTCTCTTTCTCTTGGAGTTGAACACGCGTAACGAGGCCCTCGTTCGTGCGGAAAACCCTCGACTGAAAGTGAGTGAGTTGTGTATGAAGGTGTGTATGTGTGCGCCTGTGCGAGTATGTATGCGTTTGTCAGCAAAAATATAAAAGCTGAGCGAACGCACCAGTTTTTTTTTCTTCTTTTTTTGTTTTTATTTATTTTTTTTTTAACGAATGCTTTCCTCTCACTCTTTGTTACGTTAAGCGCGCGTCAAGTGGAAAACTCCGTGTACACTCGAGCAATTTGATATTTCGTCTAATTGCGGACCCCTGCCATCGTGGTTTGTTTGTTTTGTAAATTTATGTGAAAGTGCGTGAACAAGAGAGTGAGAGAAAGAAAGAGAGAACAAGCGAGAGAAAGAGAGAAGGTGATTCGAGTCGAAGGGAACGAGTAAATTGTCGCAACGATTTTTTTTTTACAACTCGTTTCCATTTATGCAAGTCGTTGCGAAGTTTTCCTTTCCATAGTATGAATGCTTTTATAATTCGGGTATATATGCTATATATACAGCTGCATAACTATTCATTCAACGATGGATCAATTACTACTGCATTCTAAAATGTCAAGCGATCTATTTTGCACAACACATGTGAGAAAAGGGCCTTTTTCCGTACCATAAAAGTGCAAGGAAGGTTGAATTTTTCTAGCATCCTTAAATATATTAAACGCATATAATTGATGTCACCGGTCTTATACTTACTCGTTCATATACTCAAAATCACAATTAAGCATAAAAAAAATTTCTAACGGAGCGGGCAGAAAAGTACTTTTCCGCCCGGTTTGGCTGATGGAAAAGTAATTCTTGAACAATACATATACGTATATATATTTATATTTATACACACGTATGCACAAACCAATAAAAAAATAGATGACTAGAAAAATGAAACTCCCCGTTCACTTTTCGGGCACAAAAAAGGTCGATTTTCTCACACGTTGTGAAAAATATAGAGTTCACCGAGGGGAGAAAGGAGTTTTTTAGCGAGAGTGATGAACAACGCACCCTCGCTAGAAAAACTCCACTTCTCCTTTTCGTGAACAATGTACTATTTCCAAACAGCTTAACGACTGTCGGCATCAAGTAGGCAAATTTTGTTTTGCTCTACCTTCTTTATCTTCCATCTGTAGACTTTGCCTCTGATTACGTATTCAGCTGTTTGCATATTCATAGACATTAAATAATAAGATTTCGATGGAAAAATAGAGCGATTACCTGAGTCTCGAAAGAAAAGAGATTTTCGAAACCATGTGCGTTCTCAAATATGTTTGTATAGAATGATCATGTAGCCTTAAAAATCATATTATTTGTCGACATCGAGTTGCTCTCTGTCAACATATCTTCTATCGATCACACGAGTTACCGGTGCTGTTATATTGAATGTATAGAGTATAATAATAATAATATAATAATAATTACCCAATACAGGAATTTATAACTGAAATACAAGTACATATGGATGTAATATATTGGTTACAAGTTGAGTTGATTGTTTAATTTTGTACAAAGTGTTATGAGGCTTTTTAAATGCTGCATTTATTAAGTATTAATTAAGTGTAACAGAATTGCTAATTTAACATAAGTTATCATGTTCGTCGCTATATTATACGAAGTGTACATAATAATAAACTATTAACCTTAGAGTTTTCTTTTTTGTACCGTTATAAAAATAAAACTATATGAATTCTGTTGTATGTGTAGACACACAATAATTAATAAACATGTAAAATCACCAATAACTTTTTATTTCTTTAGCAAACAAACTTAATGAATGAATGTTTTTATCTCTAATGTAATACAGATAACTTGATATTCTACTGACTTCTTTTTAAAAAGGTAACTTGTTTAGTTTTGTACAATTGCAACACAAGTCGAAGGCGAGTACGATTCATAAGCTAGAAAGGAATCTTACAAGCTTATTAGATTAAATGTCCACTACTGCATTTGTGCCGAACACTATATATTTATGCAATACCTACATTGTTAATTACAAATTTTTTGTTTTTCAAAAAGCGGGACTGTATTGGACGTTTCCCGACACGGAAGCCATGATCTTGTGACGTTAATATCTAACAATACGATATTATTTTTTTCCATTTAAAAAAAATTCATATTCTTTCAAAAGACAGTACAGACGTAATGCACATGCGTGATTAAATATATTATTCAATTTTAGATTTCAAATACTATTTAGTGAAATAAATTTTTTTTTGAATTGGAAAAAAATTGAAATTTTCAAAATACTACTAACAATTTAATTATAAGAAAGTGAAACAAAATCACGGAATATCTATAAAAGATATACTATCGATCGACACTATTAAAAAATTTTTATGAATTGACGTGAAATTATCCATATACTTAGGTACTATAAAAATGAAATCCACGATTGACATGTGATACTGAATTTTGTTGCCTTTGCCAGGAATCATTTAGTTTATGCTCACATTTTAGGGCATAAAAACGAGAAAACCGTGCATACGTTACAAAAATGCTATTGAAGCATGTATATTAAATAAGTCAAGTTCGTATATATTAGATGGTCTAATGAAGTTTTTAGGACTTTCAGTTTTGATGCTCCTACAAAACAGCTGTAACGCTACAGGTAGGTATGTTCTTATCAGTTTGTTGAAAAAATTCATATAAGTGACTTTAAATTCAATGAATAACATATTAAAATTTCAGCGACCTTAACCAACCCGGATTCGAATAAAAAAATTGTAAAGTTGATGTCTTCTACATGACGTCTCATAGGGACCGTCAATACAATATATACAGTATTAAGATAATCAACAATTATTACAATATACAGAGTAAATATACATATACAGTAAACAAATAAAAAATATAGCGCCGGTTTCGAAATAATTAGAGAATAAATTTTGTTACTTTTGCTGTAGGTATATCTATATAGTGGTACAATCTATTCAGAAGCTTGTACAATATCTCATCTTTCGTATGATATTTATGGTTTTTGCGAAAGGAATCAGTGTTTGAATAATTGAGCCTTGCTCTTTCATAAAATATAACGCAAATAATTACGATCAATAATAACTATTCTTCGATATAACATTTTTGAATTGACAGTAGCACGATCACCTCTTTAATAAAGCATTTTCTTGAAATTTTTCAATCACATAGACGTCACGATTTTTTTTTCAAAACTCACTTATATTTTTTTATGTCAGCAGACGACGGTATAAGAAGTTTGTTTTTCGATTTGCAGTCCGAAAATGCGGAATCAAGAGTTAATAGTAAATTTCTGCAACAGCCACGGAGAGATTCCATTTCCAAAACGAGATGTTTATAGTACAAGCCAAAGGTGATTGCTATGTACCTTATTTCTCTAGAAAAACTTTCACAGAAATATTCCAGCAGTATTTTACAACGCTAAATCAAAACCTCGATCGAAACAATCGCGGCAAAGTCATGATTTCAATGTTGAAATGTTTCAAACGTTATTTTCGATTTACCTAACGGGCAGTTTATTGACCTGGCATGGAGAGCCGAAATCAGTTATCAGGCGAAAAATATCTGCTGCAGTGTTACGCCTCTGTAAGATGGCAGTAAATATTTTTTTGTCTCTGCAGGAGATAAGTGTGGTCGCAAACTAAGAAGCACACAGAAGTCCGCAAACGCTGTGTCGTTCAAGTTGAGTCTAATGGATAGGATTAGAGGGAGGGTCAGATGAGCTTATCTGAGGCAAACGCAAAGTCTGCTTTCGCTAAGGCAACAACAGACCGAACAAAAAGCGAGCCAATAAAACTGACCCACTTCGAGATTCGACATTTCCCGTCGTCGTCCAACTTCTATCACTCGCTGGCGAGCAAAAACATTGCAGTCGATGTATTTTCTCTGCTCAACGTTAAATGCTTTCCTTTTGCCGGGATACCGGAATTCCGGTTGAACTAAACTTTTTCACAGACTTGTTTTCTAATACAAATTATGAAAATGATTGATTCAAATGACAGAAAAAATCAGGTTTGAGATGAAAATGAAAATCTTTCATGGGTATTGAATTTTTTTTACTAAGCAAAACCGACTCCCTAATTGGTGTAAGAGCACCACTTACAACTCAGATTATCATTTTTTTCAATGCGAATAATAAACATAGTTTCATATCGTAAAATTTTGTCCAATACGTCTAAAGTAGGTGAACCCAATGAGGGACTACACTCAATATGAAACTATATTCGAATTTCATTATTCCTGAATGCAAACTCGTTTTGCAGCAGCCATTTTGGGCTAACAATAAGACGAGTACATTTTCCAACTCTTCAAATTTCTCTTGGGCGAATGTGTGTCAAAATTGCGATATTATTTACTCATCGAAAATTTTTTAATACATAACAACAACAATCAATGCCGCCTCGATTTTTATTGTCGTTCGAGTATACCCAGGATCTGACTATATAAAAAATTAATCCTGAATGATGAATGAATATTGCAGTAATATTATTTACGTTTCAGTATTGAATTTGTGTGCGCAGTCAAATAAAAAACTGAACAGACATCCAAAATAACTCTAATTAATCCAGTTATTAAAGCAAAAATATTATTTTTTGTTTTATTTAAAATAATGAATTTTTATTCATAAATACAATATTGCTATTTTTATTCATAATACAATACATATTTATTGTAAATTATTTTTATATCACATAGATGATCAGGATATGTAAAAATGGAATCTTTCTCTCCATTATACAGTTCCATATCGGGTCTACTTTTTTACCATCAGGTTTTCAATCGATCTGAAGTCAAATTTGACTCGGTTAAATCTAACTATTGCTATTATGGTCCTAATAGTATAGTACGAATCAACAATTAATAATCTACTTTTTTAAGATACCCAAATACGCGAGGATTGCTTTTAAGTGTGATAATTTAGACTATATAATATCAGTAAATTGATCGAGTGATAAACTAATCTTGAAGCTATATTTTGATGAGATCTAGAATGAGTCATCATACTTTGAAAAATTCATTTTTGGTCAAAAGTTGCGACAGTTTACGCATAGCAGTCCCTTATTGAGTCCATCCATCTTATACGATAAAAAATAGGGTATTTGTGTTAATAATATTCTAATATACCGGGTCTTTGTCCTACATAATGCCAGTTTTAATATTATATGCAAATATATTTTTTAATTCAGCCACGTATTTGAGGAAATGTATTTTTTAATATAAATATTTTTATTACCCGGCGGAGCAAAAAAATCTTCTCAGCCGAGAATTTTCACGCCCAAACTTTACAGTCTCTGATAGAATATTCACGTGCAGTTCAAGGAAGACGATCGAATTTTTGCTCTGGGTCCTTGCAAGTTTGAAAGATTATCGAGAAGGAGTTTATTGGGGCGATGGGCACAACGCACCAAGAAGAGATCATAAAAATCCTTTCTAACGAAAGATTGGAAAAACGCAGCGAGCGTCACGAATAAAAGCGTGAAGAATAAAATTCCGCCCTCTTTTATAGAAAATATCTGTTCCTCGACAGTTTGTCAACCGATTCAACTACTCCATTTGTGTGTTCCATGCCCATCATTTGTTCAAACAGCTTGATATCATGGAAGATCAATCTTTGTGCTTCTGGACATTTCATAGCATAAGTAATAAAATTTTTATTGGATTCATGTACATTGGATTTAGAATTGACAATGTGAGAAAAAAAGTTGATTATGTCTATTGTAAAAAATATTCCATTTCATAAGTCCAATACTTCTTTTTCGCTATTATATGAACAGCTACTTTAAGTAACGCCACCAACATTTTTAGGTTGTATGTGATTACATCAATTTTCAACAAACTTCTCTTATTGCAGACATTATGCCTAAAAATCCGACTTCCACTCGTCTCTTTTTGTTAGAACTTCAGAAAAAAGGGGGTAAAACCACCGTCGGACGCGTACCACTTATTAGTCGTAGATGGTATCTTTGGCAGGCAGTATAAGGAGAGGCAGGCACCTGACCATTATTCTTACTTATTTTATCTGCGCCTGGTGATTAATTATCAGCACAAGCTTCGTCGGGTAACGAATCGATTTCTTTTTATTTTGATGGCGTGCTGGCTTTTTTCAGCTTTGAAACTTGTTTTTCCAGAGATTAATTACAGAGAATACCTACATCGGTTCATCAACATTATATAATCCAATTTCATGTTATCCAGATGGAAGTCTATTATATAGTAATTTTTATTTTAACATTCAAATACAATTCAGTTTTGAATTTCGTGCATGAACAATCAAATTTTATATGGAACCAATTTTCATTATACTTAATCGTATCTCTGAAAAAAATATCAAATTTTATTCATATTTATAAAAAATCACAAACAAAAATGATAAAGTGAACAGTTTGAGACAACTCACAGCCACCACAGGATGAAATCAGTCACCTATTTTCCCTCGTAAAATGTTGAAAACTCGAGTAGATAAAGAACATGATTTCATCAGGACAGAATGAAACTCATTAGATCGTAATGTTTGCACGAGATGGACAAATTTTCAGTCCGACATCGGATATATGCAGACGCGAAATCAGGAAGCACAATGAGCTACATTGAAGAAGGCGAGGCGAGGTAGAAGAGGTAGAGGCAAAGAATGAAAGATAATCAGACGTCGACTCGAGGAGGAAATGTAATTTTTCGTTGGCCCGATGGGAAAACACTGGCTAGAAAGAGAGAGAGAGAGAGAGAGAGAGAGAGAGAGAGAGAGAGAGAAGAGAAAAAGAGGGAACAACGGCATAATCGCGCGGACCAAGTTAATCCGTGACAGCTGGGCGGCAAAAAATAAAAAGAAATTGCACGAGGGAGAGAGAGAGAGAGAGAAAGAAGTACTTTGGTGAGAGGAAAAAGGAAATGCAGCGGAGACACGCGAGCAGTGGAGAATAGAGAGGAGCATTGTATATGTCCGTGCTTTTGCACACGTGTTTCTTCTTCTACCTCGAGAAAGTGGCCGTGTTCGTTGAGAGCCGAGAACAACAAAGGAGATGAGCCGTAATTGTCGCAAGAACATTGCTATGCGAATTATTCAGCTTAATACCTCTCTACGCGTTTTAATTCAGGTTCCGCATGAGAATGAGTAATACCACTCTCATCAAAATCTTGTATGCAGCACTGTTACACGAGTGTTTCTTTTTTATTGCGGTTAGTTTTACGCATGTTTAATGATGAAATGATAATTTTTAATTGTGCCGACATAAGTAGAACGACTTATACGATGCCGTTTCAGTAATAATGGCAAACACGCGGACTTTACTTTTCGTGCGAATACATATTTTTAAAATGAAATTCTCTCTTGCGCATTTTTAGCATGCGTTCTGCCTTCAAAACCTTTTTATCCTCTGGGCGCTATAAAGCAGCTTGCAAAAGCAAGTGGAAAAGGATTTAAATAAGATTATGAGATCCACGAAGTAGAAAAAAAACATTAGCATTCTCAGAGAAAGAGGAAATAATGAAAATAATACGCTCAAAAAGGGAAAAAAAACTTAGCACCGCTGTGCACACATGAGAAAATATACAAATGGTCGATTCCCCCGGTACATGCTGTATACCTAAATGCGTGCACGGATTGTCGAGAATTTCATTCTTCTTGCTTTTTAATATAAACAAGCGAAAAAAAACCAAATAAAAATGCAAAAGTGCCGCTGGACATAAAAAATATCGCAATAACGTCCGAAAAATTCGACGTTACTGCGCAGTTTGAAAGTAAAGAAAAATAGCACAAAAAATTTCAAACGAAATTGTCTTCCCCTATCGAAGACACGAACGCAATCTGCCTGAAAGCGACAATTTTCCACATACAAATGGGACTGAATTAGTAGTTTTTTTTATCGAAGTAAAAGATGCCTACCAATGATTTATGCAGAATTATCAGTGATGGAGATATATTGTGAAAGAATTCATTATTGTTACCAAAATCGTATTCGTATTTTTAGTTAGTTCCCTAAAACTGAAAATTGTTAATCTGATTATACATGCTTGTAGTTAAAAATGCGCCGGAAAAATAAGGTTTGCGTGCTCTCAGCTACCATTAAAACGTAAAAAAGCTTAGCTTTGTAGTGCATATTGAAACTTTTCCACGAACAAACATTAGTTTCCAGCCGACGTAATCCAACGTAATGTCGGTGCAGAATAAAATTTTTTTTCCTTTTCCACCGCCGAACGCAAACTCGCGCGTATAAGAGTACGCACTCTAGGAAAAACTAGCGCGAGCCCGTTCGTGCAACAAAAATTGTATTTTAGTGAGAAAAAAAAAGCTCACCTCTTCATAGTAGCTTTACGGGGCGGGCAGGCAGTCTTGAATTGAAAAACGACCTGGGGAATATTCATTCGTGTCGAGTTTTTTCCTCTACCTCTGTCGTCGCGGTACGATTGTTCTTGTATATTAACTCGTAGCCGTGTAGTACCGACCTTTCTACTCTCGTGTACCAGCTTGTGAGTTCACCTTTCACCAGGATTAACTTGGCTTAAAGGGATGAACTTATCATTTTTTTTCATTGCAAGATAGCCTGCGAGTTCAAAGTAACTTATACAACGTTATTCAACGTCAGAAAAATCATTGAATACCGAATTAACTTTTCTTTTTTTCACTTCAAACATTATGTGAATTCGCTGGTCTGTAAAGGATTTAGAAAAAATACATGTACACAGTTTGTAATTTTTTTCGATTTATTTATTTTTTTTTTCTTTTTAGTTCCTCACAGTAACCCTGCTCGAAAATCAAAACTACAAGCAATATATCGCGCACATATTGAAAAAAAAAATATTCCGAGAGCGATATATTGCAGAGTTTGGAAATATGGATGGAGAACGCATACACAAAAACTGCGGATTCGTGGTCGCACGGATGAAAGAACGTTACTTTCGACTGCCGCCAATTCTCGATAGATGCGTAAAACGGAATGTCAGTTTTGTGTAATATTCTACGAAATCAAAACTAATACGTGAAACAAAATAAACTAGTGTTCGTATTTGAATCTAGGCCGATGTTGAAAAAGAAAACTTTTTCATTCGAAAACAAGAATCGCGAGCAATTTGATTGATGAAAGTAACACGGTAACTTCGCTTGGAATATAAAAATACGTGAGCGCGCGCGACACGCAGAGGCCAATATCACCTGGCGTTGCTCAGCACTTTTCTGACCCGATTTCCAACTGATGTGATTGACGCTCGTAGCTCGCATCTCTCATTTCGAACTCTTCTACTCAATTCCTTTGTTAATATTCATAAGCAGCTTTTAACTTTGCATTAATCTTGCAGTGACGATCGATTTTGTCACAAGGATTTATTTTTGATGCCCCTCCTCCTATCATTGGCAATGATCCTACTGCAATGTTGACTTGCCAGCGACACTGTTCTTCCATAAAAATTCCTTTCAGTTGTGAGCTTTGAATGAATTGATTGACGTTCCAATCACTAAAAGCTTTTCTCGGACTGTCATCTGAGTCTCTTGCAAACAAAGCGCGCTCAGAATATTTTTGATATAACGGTCATTATTTATCTCATCATTTAAGCTAACTAATAATTTGATTATTCGTAACATTTTTACGATAAAAAAAGTAAATTTATTTTTAATTTTTGCAAGCTCAAACGACGTCACTCGAGGAGATCGACCGCTCTCCAATGATTGTTCTTTTGAGCATTACAAAAAAAATGTCCTGAAGAAAAAAAGTACTTCGCGACGAACGAAGTTGAAGCCGAGAAATTCCAGCGAAGCCTGTGCCAGTTTCGCACACGAGTGCGCACGATTAATAATGAACATTGCCAAGCGAGTGCGTATTTGAAGTCATGAGATGTATACCTATGCCTTGCTCGCAGCGACGAGGGCTTCATCAAGCTTGTTTCTGGCTCGGTCCGATGCTTATTATTACTATAGGCACACAGCCGCGGGTTACTCGTTCGCTCTACCGAAATGATCAATCTGCGCGCATTCGCCTCTTTCCTATTCACTCGATTTACCTTATATGGATCGCTTCGTGCAAAAAGGGACCTAAGTCCATTTTTTTGGCAAAATTGAGTTATGCATATATCTATGCCTAGCATACGGTGCTGTATTGTCTGGTATAATCGGATTAAGAAAAAAAAACGGTGAACACATCGATCTCGCAGCAGTACAGTCTCTCATTAATTCCATATGCATAATACAATTTGAGATGAAAATAGACGCATTCTGCAATGATGAATCGTTCGAAACCGAATGTTTTTCCATTCGCGCATCATTTCGAAAGCGTCACGTCGAAGTTTTATATACAGGCAAGCTCGCAAAAGTTTGCATACACACGACTTGATATTCCGACGGCAAACATAGCGGCACTTATCGCTAACCGTAAGAAAATATTGCGAGCGCAAAGCTTCTTCGCGTCGTACACGCGCGAACAAGTATACGTTTCTCACAAGATTACCCCTTACTCTTTTGCAAAAGCAGATTTCCACGCGCACATATATCCCAACTATGAATCGTTCCGGGAGATAGATAGATTGTCAACATTTGCGTGTACACCGTTGTAAGAATGAAATAGCACGGACGGATAAGCGAAAGCGCAATAAGTCGTTGCGAATGCTTGGATTCTGATGCTCTGAGAGAAAAGTCAAGCGTAGAAGAAATAAACAGAAGTTACTTTTGAGAGAAGTTTCGCGAACAGGCGGCTGAAAGCAACTCTTGCGAGCGAGACATATTGCGATACTGCTTTGTCTCGCTTGATACTATGAGACATTCCTCTGATCGAGCCTTTCGAGTGACTCGCAGAAATATAACGCGCCGCGCGAAAAATGAAATAAGTGCAGTATAAGTCATCATTAGCGAATAATAAACGAAGAAGTGCATCTTTTTCACAGGCTGTTGGCTTATGAGAGGATTATTGGATATTTTTAATGAGGAATTTTTATTAGCAAGAGGTGAATGATGCGGACTGGCATTGGCTGTTAACACAGATCAGGGTAGAAATTTTCACTGGTTCACGACATGACCCTTTTTTATTCATATTATTCAAACGATATATACTGAAAAAAATGTTTATTTCATCATAATAATATTTGTTAACAATCAATAAATGGTTTTGTACGATTGAATAATTTCTTAACAGTTAACAAATCATTTATTTAATTTTTTAATTATTAATTTAAGTATGATTTATTAACATTTAACAAATTCATTGACTGTCAATTAATATTATGAAAAAAAATCAAATAAACCTTCTTATTTGATTCAAACATTGCTTTCTTTCTGTGTATTATTAAAAAACACATTTTTTTAACCATGATTAACGGCTATTCGATTAGTTTGCTGCCGACGGTTATAGCATTCGTCGAATTGCATAAAACATGATGATGCCTGACTTAACGTAGTGTAATATCACTGACGCATTCGAATTTGGCATTATTTTTAACCTGCTCTATATCTTTATCTCTCTCTCTTTCTTTCTCCCTCTCTTTCTCTCTATCTCTTTGCGTAGGTATTATGAGATAAAGCTCTAATTTGATAAATTAAACAGTAAAATTAAATGTCAAAAATCATTCGCAGCATAGCATATATATCGCAGCTGGTGAGCAAGCTAGATAGCCCGAATATCGCTAATGAATTGATCAGCTCAACGCAGCTGGCCAATTTTATGCAGTAATGGCCAAGTGATTTGCTCGGCAGCGCTTCGACGCTTGTACGTCATTTAAATTTTACGAGAAATGCGCCGGGTGTGCAAGAGCGAGAGAGAGAGAGAGAGAGTCCGAACGAACGTGACGTCGACTGTATATACGTAATTAGGTATGTGTGTGTGCGCAATCCGTGCAATCGAAGAGTATGGACGCGAGACGTCGCTTAATGTACGCGTATTTTAATTAATGAACAGCAGCAGCATCCGGTGACCATCCCCGGGAGCACGTGCCGCACGTGACGCTCCATAGCCGCGTTGTCGTGCCACGGGTCAGATAACGCAATTACAATGAGGCATGCTGTAAAAATCCTGGCTCGTTTATGTTAATCGATTTTCAATGCTGCCCAGTTGACGGATTATTTTTCCATTTGGCTGCGACTGTTCAATGCTACTGGTTACTTCTACCGTTTTCGCTGGCAAAACTCGATCACGAGATCACCGAATGTACTTGCACAATTTTTTTTTTCAAAATACGCGTAAAAATGCCAAAACATGCGCTTATCCTCAATTTCAATCCTTTAACGGTTGACCGCGAGATTTCCAATTTTTCGAAATTTTCATTCGAACACAAACAAGGTGACGAGCTTAATGCCATTAAAATACAATGAACACAACTTTCAAAGCGTATTTCAGGCTGTACCAAAAATTCTCATTGTATTTCCATTAACCGTACCCTCTTAATTACCGATATTTTTTTTAAATATCCATTGAGCATAATAGGTTATAGGGCCAAACGGTATAATCCCATTCAAACGGCTGACTTTTCACTTTAATCTTTTCAAGCCTTTTCTTTGGGCAAGTTGTCAGTTATAAAGATATGAAAATTATATGAAAATTTATTATTTCTTGCACTTACAAGCTCTATAAAATGCTTTAGCCCTTTGAAATATATTTGCCGAGAGAAATAAGAGTCCGTCGTTAGAATTTGTTATTCATGCGCGTCTAAACGGAGATATTGAATTATCAATTTTTCCCTGCTACACCGTTGATTTGATTACTAAATTAATTTCTCGCATGATGTCTAAACGAATAAGAAGCAATCCGCTGACCTAAATAAGTTTCGAACCAACGGCATCTCCGGAATTCAATTTCTGATAATTGTTGCATTCTTTGTAAGCTTCAAATTTGATCAGCTTATTTTATTATTCTGCACTTACCCGCGCTATTGGCACGACTTATCACGGTTAGCTCGCCTGTCAAGCAGCACTCAATGTATAAAAATAAACGCATCAACCCCGATTTCCCATGATGCAGGAATATATTGCGGTCGCGTGTACTTATTTATGGCCTTGCAATCGCATGAAGCACTCATATTTTCCATGCGCTAATTACCTAACAAGCAAAGTTCATCCATTATCGTGCAATATTCCTCAGATTGTAATTTCGTTAGTATTTATAATTCAACATCTCATCTGGCCTCCAATAACCTGTTTTACGCAATAGTGACGCTTTTATTCAGATTCATAAGTAATGGAATTCATCTCGATTTTAATCACTGACGATAAAATATATATAAACCTACGACAACTCGCTCCTTTCAAGACTTTAATCTGGAATTACTTTTATCATTATTAAATATTCGTTGGATCGAGTAATAATATAATAATGCAACGCTCCCCATTTATCCATCGATGCGAGCTTGTTTTTATTAAAATCAATTATTCTAACGGGTGAACTACATACAATGTCTCAAATATCAAGAAAATTCATTTTTAAATCAAACATCACACCACCGTGAAAGAAAAAAAAACGAAGAAGAACAAAAATAAATCCCTCTGTTTCAACTTGAGGAAGCGTATAGCCACGGTCTCCGAGACCGAAATAACCTATAGCACAGGTCTATATAGCCTGGACAAACATCCCTTACAAGCCACTCGAACAGCTCTTTCTGTGTATATCGACAGGGTTTGCGCGCGAGTTTAGCGCTAAATATACCTATACACAGTGCTGCGATATCGCCGAGGGAATACCTCAGGTGCGCGGCGGGGAAAGGGATGCGACGTCGCTCTTCTTGCTGCATCGTAGAGTTAGCATTGTTTGCTCGCGTTGATGCGTATCGTGCGAGGAGAGCGCACGCTTGTCGCTCGTTCGGACGGCCAAGTTTTGATGGCCTCTTATGGTATCGGTCGGCCGCGAGCGAGCGCTTGACAACGGCCGATTATATGAGCTTCGGCTTCCCGAGTATATCGCCAGCCAAACTGTTTAACGAAGCAACGTGCTCGCGCATACCTTCTTTTGTTTTTCTATTGTTCTTTTCGAGCTTGCACACATGCATCGATTTTCTGCAATTATAATGCTTGCTTCTAATATTGTAACTTGAATTACTTCGCTCCAATTATCGCGGACCAATAAAATGTTATCGAATACAAACGTCATAAAATATTATAAACCTCTACTTCTTTGAATACATTGTATGTAGCTGCTTTGAATAAATAAATATATTCTGTTTTGACAATTTCATTTCTATTCGTATCGATACTGGGAAACTGTATATTATTCAAAATAATTTACAAGTATTTCTTGGAAAAGCAATAAATGCAGCTGACCTAAAGTGGAAACATCCAAATGCAATTAAATTGAAGCATTTCCAGCTGTAAATGCGAATAGTCGATCGTCTATTCGTTAGTGTATTCATTAATAATAGATAGACAGGAGTGGCTACACAAAGATCGATTGACCATATTGCGACGTAGCATTTCTTCGATTTTAGAAAATAAAAATTAGAAAAAATCAAATAAATGATTTGTTAACAGTTACAAGTAGTGATGGCAAGCAGGAAATATAGGGGAGGGTAGGGTAAAATGGCCCCCTTAACTTTAAACGTAACTGGAGTCGTTCTAAGAGAGATAATCGACTTCAGGATGATTTATTTCGATTCAGTGGAGCAAATCCTACAAAATCCTACCAGTCACAATTTTTTTCGACAACATTTTCCACTTTAAAAATCCATTTTATAAAAAAATTGGATTTTGGCAACTTCAAAATCTTC
>JAWWMK010023153.1:0-16859 GCA_035047105.1 Galeopsomyia nigrocyanea | reverse complement strand
AATTTTAGAGTTCTGTTAAAGTAATTTTGTTAATCTGTTTCAATACACCAAAGACAACCATAATAATTATTATTAATAAATAATTCTATATATGTTTTAATTACGTATGGAGGGTAAGTGCACCGGTTACCGTCACCTTAAGTTATCAATGCTCCAGTTACCGGCCATTTAAGCTGTATATAATTTTGGAAAGCTATAAAAAATAAAAGTAACATCAAAACGTCTTCAATTTATACTCTAGCACAATGTGGAACAATCATATCATTGAATAAGCGAAAAGAAAATTCCTTTATTCGCGTTAGTTTAGTGGTCGGTAACTGGCTTTAATGAAAAAGTTCCATGCGCTAGTACCCGACCACTTTTGTACCATTGTACAATAAATGAATTCGATATTTTTATGTGACGAAACAAGTTTTAACAGCTCAGATAGGTTCAATAGAGTAATATAGAACTAATTATTTTACTTTTATTACCGAAATTCATTTAATAAACATTCAAATAAAAGTGGTCGGCAATAGGAGGGTGGTCGGTAACTGGAGCACTTACCCGATGTACTATTTTTATGGCCTTATTAAAAAAAAAATTTTTTTCTATAAAATCTTTAAAATGTAACGTATGACCGAGCGAGCGTTAGCGTTAGTTAATTTATAAAATTTAAATTTAAAATCTCCATTTGGTGGAAAAACTATTATCGTATCAGGAGATTTTAGGCAAACACTGGAAGTCGAATTCAAATAATAGAATCAAATTCAAAGGGAGATTTGCCATTGTCAAAATAACCTGAAGATAATTTCCAATACGATTGCGATTTGCTATGACTATCAAGAAATCACAAGGACAATCATATAATCACGTTGGAATATATTTGCCATCTCCCGTTTTAAGTCGCTCTTTCAAGATCACGAAATAGAAATAAATTTAAAATATTATTAGGTTATGTCTCACCGACAGCTATCCATTGATATCAGCACATGACTCGGGGAAGGAGTGGGGAGGTAGTGGAGAGGGACTGGGAAGGTAGTGGGGAGTTAGTGGGGTGGTAGTGGGGAGATATTGGGCAGGCAGTGGGGGGCAGTGCGGAGGTATTGGGGAGGTATTGGGGAGGCAGTGGAGGAGGTAGTGCGGATGTATTGGGGAGGTATTGGGGAGGGAGTGAGCAGGAAGTGAGCAGGTAGTGGGGACCGAGTGGGGAGGTAGTGGGGGGGGAGTGTGGAGGTAGTGGGGAGGAGTGGGGGGAGGTAGTACGTGTTTGAGAGGCAGGTAGTGGGGAGGTAGTGCGGAGGTATTGGGGAGGTACAGGGGAGGGATTGAGGAGGTAGTGGGGAACGAGTGGGGGTGTCGAGGTAGTGGGGAGGGAGTGGTGGAGGTAGTGGGGAGGGAGTGAGGAAGAAGTGGGTAGGTAGTGGGGAGGGAGTACGGGTGGGAGTACGGATGGATGGATGTATGGATGGATGGATGGATGCGTAAAATGCTGTAACTTTTTTTAATACTGAACTTGTTAACACTTGGGGGATCTTTTTAAAGCTTATGAAAGCAGCATAAAAATGAGATTTTGCACGATGAATTCGGTAATATGTTGCACAAATTATCTCACTCCAAAATAACCCTTTTTTGTGTAAGATATATAAGTTATGATTATCTTCAAAAGGCTGTAACTTTGTTTCCATAATGAATTTAATAAAGTGTGTCGGCTCATTTTAAAGCTTATGAAAGTAGCTTTGAAACGAGTTGTCGCACGATGAATTTGCTAATATCTAGCAAGAATTATCTCATTTTAAAGCAACTGTCCTTTTTCAGGAATGCAAATAAAGTTGTCCCTATATGAAGTATTATTCGAAAAAATTGTGTGGTTTTTTTATTACATGCTTCAATTAGCTTAGATGAATATTTTCGCTCTCTCCAAATAAAGCACACCAGTAGTGTAATTAGTTATTTAAATAAGTATTTTTGTATGATCGAAAATTTCTCATTTTAAATCAATTCGTCAGTAATTATTGTAGTTTATTGCATAAAAAAAAACGTGTGTGTGGCCAATGCACGCACGGCTGGAGTGAAACTCCTTTACTCGATTTTTTATTAAATATATTGGTTCAAGAACATAATTATGGAATAACATTTTCAAATAGAGCATTTTCAATTGAGACATCATCGTTAATATGACGCATACTTGAGAGAAAGAAATTGAATTTGGCTTTTAGTTTTTTTTTAAAAGTAGAAATATAAAACGGGATACTTTCTTCTCAAAATCGAGTTCGAGCGCAATAAAAATTAATTTGCATTTCAATATCAAAGTATGTTATCATACTACATATTCAATCCTTATTTTAAATAACATTTAATGCTTATAAATTGTCCTAAGCTACTAATTCTTACTAGCACTCACTGCATTGTAAATAAATAATAATCACCATTTTGTAAATTAACTCGCTAATATTTTTCGACAATTATACACAAGCTTGATATAATAGTTATTAGAATAATAACTAGTATCTCAAACTTGTGTACAATATAAATAAAATAAATGAAACATGGATCTATTCAATTATTTTGCAATAATTTATACGGGAAAATTACGATTGAAGCGTAAATTTATCCAAAGTACTAATTGCAAGATAATTTCACACATTTACGATTATTAATTATTTTGAATACAAGAGAATCAAAAAATGAAGCGATGATAAAATATTGTGCAATTATATACATATTGTGTTAGGAAATGTCATTCATCCTTGTTATATTCATTATTATTAAAATACAATTAATTTCTCTAGCGCGCAAACGGATACCGAATGTCTGGATGACGTCACAACTGAAAATGCTCTATATGTAAAGAGGCTACTGCCGTTCGGTTAGTTCGGTGGCGGGAGAGAGCGCGAAAGAAAGAGAAGGACAGAACGATAACGTGTAGGCCGAGAGAATGGCGGGAATAGGGAGGGAGCGAGAACGAGCAGGCAGTCGCTGGCATATTCTTGCTGGCGCGCTGCTCATCCCCTCTCTCTTTCCCCTGAAGTGCGCGTTTTTCCGTCTCCGGATCTTCTTTTCGGTCTCGCTCGCATTTTAGTCCAGCTCAAAAACTCGGGCTGAGGCGTGTATGCTGGTTACATACGTACAGGCGACGATAAAGGAACTTCACTCCAAAAAATGAATTAAAAAAAGCTATCTTCTATCTCAAAGGAAGCATTCCGCCAGAGCAGCTGGCAGCGTATTTTTTCTTTGTTAGTGTGGAGACGGTACTCGTATGGTACTGGTACACACGCGCACAGCAAATTTTTTTTGCCCGCATTCTTTGTTTGATTGCTGTTGCTTTTATGCAATCGACTACATGATCGCTTTTGTTAGCAACGCGCGAAACGTTGCTGGTTCGATGCACTGTTGCACGTGTGTTGAACTGTGAGAAAATTACTGCGTCCGGCACAGTCACCAATTATTGCGACGCATAGCTTCGTACTAATTGCACTCACATGCATACGTTGCTGTTACTGTATCCGGGCAGCGAAAATTTTGTTGGCTATTTTTACAGCTGCGTACACTCGGGCCGATGGTGACTTATTGCTTGTGCCGGCCAGCGTGGACTGACAGGAGTGCGGTGGCTGAGGCTGTGCACGCTCGTTCTGTCTCGCCCTCTCTCTCTCTCTCTCTTTTTCTCTGCGGCGTGCAACTCGCTTATTTGAGCACTATTATATTGCCTGGTATCTGTTTGGTGCTGCTTTTCGTGCGCACGGGTTTTTTTTCTTCTTTTTTTATTAATATTTGCAAGCGCAATTGCTGCTACACTTTCATTTTGCGTGGGCGGCTTCTTTTCTTTTTCGTTGGTGGCTGAGGTGTGGATGCAGAAGAGGGTGGGGCGGTGCTGACTATTTCTTCCTTCCTCGGCTCCGATGAGGAAGATGTAGTTGGTTTGCTCTTGGTAATGATAATTTCGCTCGATCTTACAATTACGCTGTTACAATTATCGTCGCTTATAACTAATTTTAAGTCTTTCATGTGTCAACTTTTTGATAACTCTCGGTCTTTGTACGCTATTCTGTACTTATTCGCACATATATTCGCGGTGTTAGAACAAAGTCCAACATACGACTTCAGTAAACTTGCAGATATGTCTGCTGCAGCGCAAAATAATTGCTCGTTCCTGAGTAATACCTTATCGCTAACTTTGAATCATACGTCGCGCTTATTGTTATTATTACATGCTGCTGGCTTGTCTTGCAGAATTCTTAATTTTGCGCTGCGCTCCCGTATATTTTGTCTAAATTTCTCACCTGATTTTTTCAATAACTTATCTCACCTATGGGATTGTCGATACTATTGGCCGTTTTCGCTGCTGTTGATTTATTAGTGTTATTGTTCATCGATCGAGTCACTCACAACTCATTATCGTAATTGGGATTGTCAGTGTGACGTACAATGAGATTGTTCGCTTCGATATGTTTTTTACGTGAAGGATATTATTTTCGACTGTATTATTCTGGTTATTATGTGTGAGCTCGCCTTTCGAGTTTACTGTGACGAAGATCACTAGCTAATGCGTTTTATACTTTTCTTTTAAATCATTACTCGACGGCGTTTCGTTTTTGGTACTTTCAGTTGCGCTTATGCAATTAATGAATTCGGATTTCGACTTAATAATTTTAATTTGTCTGCACCATGATTCAAGCTGATCTAATTAGCCCCAAAAAATTAGAAAAGTAGGTGTTCCATTGATGGTTAGGTTTTTGCTCGTATTAAAGGCGAATTGCAGTTGGAGTATGGATTTGTTCCACTCTTTATGGTTCTCGTCGATGAATGTTCTATTCATAATCTTTATTGTTTTATTTGCGCGTTCAACTAGGTTTACTTGCGCGTAATATACGGGATTTTTTTCGTATACAATGCCCCTGTCGCTTGAAAAGGAAGTAATGTGCTCGAATTGAACTCTTTTCCGTTATTAATTATTATTTCATTCAGGATACCATAATTCGCACATAAATTATTCTCTACAGACCTTACTTTACAGATCTTACTCTATAGACCTACTTGCTCGCTTTTTTTGTTGTGCCGCGGCATGGAAATTATAAATCTTGAAAATAAAACTTCGCCTACGAGAAGGTTTTCCATCTCGAATTCGCTGCAAGGGAACAGTCCTAGCAAATCCGCGGCTAGTACTTACCATGGATTTTCATATTGATGCGTTTTCATAAGTTCAATTCTTCCCTGCTGATAGTATTTGCTTTGTTGGCATGTTACGCACTCTCGTAAGTACTTGCGCATGTCGTGGTTTGCTCCAGGCCAGTAGTATTTATTCTTAATTTTCGCGTATATTCTCCCTATGCCCTGGTGCCCTGGGCTTGGCTCGCCGTGTTTCGTTAATTATATTCATGATTTTATCTTTAGGTACGACTACTTTCCAAGCGTCCAAATCGTCAAAAATGGCAATTTTTTTTATTTTCCTTGTATTTGTATAAATTTCCTTCTGTTACTTCGTAATCGCGGTGAAGATGTGATTGCTTGCGTTCTTTCTCAACTAAATCGTTGTACCATTTGCCGTTGTATTGTGTGATGGAAATTGCGTCGATTTCTACTTCTGTTTCATCCTCTGTTCAGGTTGGGAGAGTAGAAATAAATTGAGATGTATTTGTAAGTAAAAAATTAGGCATAGATTTATTAAAATGAAATTAAGAGCAAGAAAAATAATAAATTGAAAAAAATTAAATTCGTAAGACAATAATAAATTTAAATAGTATGCTTATAAAGGTTTAAATAAAATATTAAAATGCAAAATAATATTCGAATACAAAGAATTATTTGAAATAAGTAAATAATAAGTAGATTAAACGCGTAGTTGAATACAAAGACTTGAAGCTGTTACTTGTATAAGTATAATTCGCACGCGTGCTTATAGCAAAAAGATGACTTGCCTAAACAAGAGCTGAGGTCAGAATGCCCCCGAATTTCCCATTTTCCCTTCAGCATAACTCCTTTTTCCCTTTCTCCGTTTTTCTCTCCGTGACGTTGGGCGTGGCGCATAGGCCCCAAAGGATAAATTACGCCCGCGCGCTCTCCTTCTCCGTTCTGCTCTCTCGGTCCACTTCTTTCTGTCTCGCTCTCCCCTTCGTCCTTGCTCGCGGGTTACCGAAACATGCCACGGAAACGCCCTTGTGCGATATCCGAGCCGTCTACCCTTTTGCCAGATGTCCGAAGGTCGCTGCAGCCTCGGAGAAGATCTTCGAGCTATGCAGCGACCATGTTGGCCATGACGAGCAAAGACGCAGAGGAGACAAGCCGGAAGATTGCAAAAGGACCAATAGCGCTCGCGTGCGCTGTTCTGGCGCCCGCGCGCACTTTCCTTGCATCCGCACGCGCTCTCCTTCTCCGATCCGCTCTCTCGCTCCATTTCTCTCTGTCTCGCTCTCTTCTCCAGCTTTGCGCGTGTGACCATGCTGGTCGTAACGAGCAAAGACGCAGCGGAGACATTCATGAGAATTTCAGAACCATTATAGACTGAATTTGACTCGGAATCCACCTATGATTATTCTCGTTATCAATAATAAATTATTTAATCCGTCGGTGGCTGCTCTGAATATCAACCCTGCCTACGCACTCGTCCAGTTTTCTGACCTCGTTACAGTTGCCTCCTTTTTATAAATGATATTGTGCATAATTCGTTTTACATTCATGCAATGGTTACAAATAACTATTACATTATTATGTATATCGCTTACAATAATTTGATCGTACATTATATTTCTTAAGTTTAGATCGCATGCTACCAAATAACATGTATAATCGTAGTGGCAGTTTCGGTTTACGAATAATTTGAAGAACAGTTTTATTTACGCTTAGTTATTACAACACACTTCTAGTTTTCCTCGCTCATAAATTTACTTAAAGTTTTCAAAATGAGGAAACGTTCGAGTTTTTATGCTTAATCCTCGAAACGTGCCGATAGACCCCTTTTCCGTGATACGTGTGGAATAGGACTCGAGGTTTGCGATGGCAAGTAATAAAATTTAAAAAAAAAATAAAGAGAGGCAACGAAAGGGAAAGAGAAAACTTTGAGCGCGGGCGGCAGTATCGGCGTTGATATTTATGGTGGTCAGTTTCGGCGTTGATATTTATGGTGGTCAGTCTCGGCGGCCGCGTGGTGCCACTTTATTAGGGATTAGCGATGCGCGCTCCTCAACGACACTAAAAAAAATCTATTTCGCTCGCAGCCTTTCTCGCAGCTGCTTAACAGATGGGCATTTACAATTATTTTTCTGTAAGAGCTTGAAATGATAAACTCGATCCGGAACATCCTCGTACAATCTTAACTTGTCCGGTACTACATTGTTAGCCCCCTTTCTGTGTACTACCTGGAATATAGTGACCCTTCAATTCTTCGATCTATCTCGCGAGTCTGCCCATCGGGTTTTTATTGTTGAACAGCCACTTTAGTGCGCTGTGGTCTGTTATTACCGTTAAAGTTTCTACTTCTAAATAAGGTCTAAATTTTCGTATACCTTTGAGGACGCTCAAACTGTCACGCTCTGTCGGGGAAAAAATTTTCTCTTTCAATTTGAACGCACGGCTCACAATTGCTTTGGCTTTTTCACTATTTTCTGAGTGAATACGTTACCCAGGCCGATGTCACTCGCGTTGCACGCGGCAAGAGGTCTCTGGATCTGGCTGTTGCGAGGCGGGTGCATCGATCAACGCGTCTATTATCTGTTTGAACGCCCTTTCATGCACCTACACGGAAAGTCATTTGGGACTATGACGCTCCAAAGAGTTATAAGAACTATTTTTTACAAAACATTGGACGAAACTTTCTATTCTTGAGACGTAAACATTCCATTTTTGGATTTGTTTGCCTCCCATATCATTGGCGCTCGTCGCTCCTACTTTGGGTATGAATCAATCCCAAGATCGGAGCCAACTCATAATGCTTTGAAACACTACAATTTCACATATGGTTATTTATCAGTATTTATTTATAGAAATTATATTTTTAATTAATTCTTAATATTATTGAAATTCTGTTATTTAGTGAATTATTATTAATCGACCGACACGGAAAAATTAGTTTGATTTTATAGTGTTTAATTCCTTAAAGTAATTATTTATCTTCTAAAAAAATTATATAAAAGATTTCGTAAAGCGGTATCGCTACGCTGTATCTATTTTCGAAGCTTAATAGCAGAATTATATACTCAATTTTTCACGCAAATAACTTTATTTTGCACAAAATTATTGTATATAAAAATATAATTTCTAGTCATACACAAAAAGTTGATGTTAAGTTTACAAGCATCGGACAAAAACAGTCAAATCGTTGGAACGCGCCAGTCCTATGAGCCGTGGTCATTGCTTGCTCTGACTTTGGGAACGAATCAGTCCCAAGCTCGGCACGAGCGGCTCCCATGATCAATAGGACTGCCACGCTCTGTTTTTTGGAGTTTGCTTGTCCAAAATTTCAGACTTTTACAGTCTCAAAAAGATTTGATACTTATTTATTCCCAAACTAGCTGAATTTTTGGTCCCAAATGACTTTCTGTGTACGTCCATTTAAATCGCCCTTATTTTTTTGTTAAGTTTGTCAGCGGACTCATGATTTTCACGTAGTCTTTGATGAATTCACGATACCAATTGATCGGATGCCTAAAAATCTTCGCAACTGATGCAGTGTCTTAGACCTGGGGTAGTTCTTAATGACTTAATAATGATTGATAATAACGGTACATAAACGCGACCGTTAATAGCGGGATAGGCTCAGCGATACGAATGCAATTATATCTAAGAATTGCGTGTCAACATTATCGTGCGGGAGAGTATGTTTGGTGACCATCGTCTGAATTTTGACGGTTACCCGATTATTGTAAAATCATCTGGTCAGTTCAGGCGAACTAAAGAGCTGATTCACACCTATCAAGTACAAAATTTTTCTTTGACGACAAGCCATGGGTTTACGTGCATTAGCAGATGTAATAGAAATGGGCAAACGATAGTCTAAGTTTATTTGCTTATTTAATACGTAATAGTGAATAATCTTCATTCAACTGTATTTTCAATATATTTACTAGATATTTTACTTACTATTTGGCAGAATCGTTTAACTGGTACTCGTTACTTCTTCCGAAACAATCTTGAACACCGCTATCTGCCCAAAGCCTTTTCATTGCCAAAAGTAACTCTTCACTAAAAGGTTCTGTGTCTTCCATTCGTTGTATCACATCGAATACCATTTTTGCATCCGTCTAAAACAATGATCCAGAGAAATAAATATTAGTTAAAAAAATTACAACTTAATTCTTGTAGCTAAAATACTCTGTTAAAATCAAAAGTTTTTTGAATAAAGACATAAGGTAGTTGCATCAGTTACTAGTTTTGTTATTTATCATCATAATGAAATTTTTTGGCATTAATCAACAGACTGAAATGTCCGGATCAATATCGCTAATTCTTTATGGAGGAACATTCAATGTAGTTCATACTCTAATTAATAATATTTGTGATGCAATAACATTTGAAACAATTGCAATGCTAGTTTGCGAAGAAAAATTATTGAACTTACAAGGAGAGTGCCACATTTTTGAATCACTGATTTCCTTGTAACTTTGAGAACTCCTTATATACGGATAAACTTGTAAAAAGTCGTCCATTTAGTCTAATACTCATTTTTTTCATTATTATAGGCTATTTTCACAAAATTGGACAAAATGACTGACTGTTGTAATCAAAATATCTTAAATTTACGCAGTTTTAAAATTTGTCGATAAAATCACCAATAAAAATTTTTTTTTTTCGAAAAAGTGGGTTATTAGCTTATAAACCTTTATCGTGGTATAACTTTTGAACGGTTAAAATTTTTTCAACAATTTTTTTTTTCATTGAACAGAAGCTTAGCTTTTGTTTGGTAATATTATAAAAATACTACAGTGCTTGGATCACAAGAAATTCCCATTACAATCATTCATTCTTCCCGAATTCGTGAAAATAGTCTATTACTTTAGAAAAAATATGTATTAGACTGAACTATTACGGCTTCTTACATATACGTTCTAATAAAATCATAACTCCAGGACTTCGATCGCGACGCGCAACTTTCTTTCTGCCTTTCGCGATAACACTTTTCCGACTCTGGCGTCATTCCTTCAACAATTCTCTTTTTTTTGGACGCTCTTAGACACGTGGAGAGCTCGCGGAGTGCCGCATAGCTATCAATCCACGTCGCCGAGTTGCCCATACTTTTTGTACCTTTCTTTTAAGTCATTAAACAATCAGCATTAACGAAAAAACTCGATCTTATAATTTTAAAAATCCGACACACTCCGATCATCCCTCGACTATTTTGTGAGTACGTGACTGGCCGCGAGTGGTACCTTCAAAGTAGAATCCCTTTCGGTCATCGCTCTTGCAACAGCGTCCGCAGCCAAGCAGCACAGCGGCGTGGCAGTAGCCCGACCGCCTACCAACCCCAGACCAGCTGCCGAGGCTCGCTGAGCCATTCGCTGCCGGAGCAGCGAACTCGAGAACAACCAGAAAGTCAAAAGATAACGAGAGCTAATGCCTCTCGTTGCCCGAGTTTTTATTGAATTATCCCCTTTTACTTCTGCTCGTCCTAAATCATATTCTCAATTATTCAATTTTTCAACGAAATCCAGAACATCACGAATTTATTGATCTGAACGCACTAAGTTTTCAACATATCTAAAAATCACGAAGTTAAGGTTATAAGAATTTTATCTCAACAACTTACTTTTAACGAAGTGAATTTTCATAATATCAAAAATCACGAAGTTAACGTTAAGGAATTTTATTTCAACCACTTATTTTTTTTACTTGATGAAGTGAATTTTTAACATATAGAAGTAGTTGTGAAAAGTAACTTTATTTCAACGCACTAGTCTTATAAGTACTACACTTAATATATCAATTAGGAACATTAATTGAACAAATTACCATAGCCGAATCATTTATTCAATTTTTCAACGAAATCAAGAACATCGCGAATTCATTCATCTCAACGAATTAAGTTTAACATACCAAAAATCGCGAAGTTATAGTATATAACGATACTAGTGCCGTAAGTGATACTTAATGGTACGGCGAATCAACGCCCGAGCGCAGCGAGGGTGGTTAACGCCGTGCTGTCGAGTGTCACTTATAGGACGTGCATCGTTTACATCGTTTCCGTGACTTACAAGGGGAGGACCAACCCTTTGGATCATGGATTCTGCTCAAACTTGGTCAGTGGCCTTCTTTTGCATAGAAATGAAAGTTCCTCGAAGGATTCTGTCCCATAGGCCTTTGTTCGGGAGTTATCGAGCCTTATATGCGGAATATTGAAAAATAGATTCTCTCTTCAAGTCGAAATAACTCTTGAAATATCAACTCTACTGTAATTACAGAGGTACCAATAGAAAGCTGAGTTCAAATCCTTCTATTTCAAAAAAAATTTGTCAAAAAACTCCAATCCGTTCATAAGTCGTATTGATTTCAATTTTCTATTCAAAATGCTTAATAAAAATTACAAAACTTCAAAAGTGCTATATTATTATGAAAATTTTTATCGCGACATAAATTATGAACGGATTGGAGTTTTTTGACAAACTTTTTTTTTAAACAGAAGGATTTGATCTCAGCTTTCTATTGTTACCTCTGAAATTACGGCAGATTCAATATTTAAAGAGTTATTTTGATTTTGAGAGAGGCTCTTTTTTCAATATTCCGCATATAAGGCCCGATAACTCCCGAACAAAGGCCTATGGGGCAGAATCCTTCGAGGAACTTTCATTTCTATGCAAAAGAAGGCCACTGACCAAGTTTGAGCAGAATCCATGACCCAAAGGGTTGGTCCTCCCCTTGTTAGTAGTTCAAAACGGCACAGTGAGATTATGGCCCGAACGCCAGCGAGGAACTATAAGCACGGTGCCGTTATGAACTACTTATGTCACGGAAAGGCGTTGCATAAGCGTGGGCTTAAGTCACGCGATGCTATAAATGTTACAAGAACTCTACTACAACAACTTACTGTTACGAAGCGAATTTTCAACATATAAATTTTTAAAAAAAATTTACATATTTATAGTAAAGAGAAATCACATCTCAATTAACTATTTTTAAGAAATAACGAAAACTATCAAGACAGAACAGCAGAAACTGTTGGACTGGAAGCTGGGAAACAGAGGTGGAATCTCTGGATACACAATATAAATAGCAACTAATATCTTTATTAATCTAATACTCTAAAAAGGCAGCTCCAAGTTGCTCTGCTCATCCGCCGGGCTCGCGAGTCAGAATCAGAATGACGGGCATGCAGGCCCCGACACGCAAGTGGCGATACATACTCACACATTGCAAGCAACATGCATGCGCGTTATACGCTCATGTACATACACACACTACATACAGCCAAAGATTTGAATAAAGGTCTATCTTCAACACTCCCTCCCCTTCATTTGAGCCTTCGAATTCAAAAATACAGTAGAAGCTCTTCTAATTCAAATTACAAGTACATAATTATATTTTACATAGCAGTTTTACAAAATAGATCAATAGAACGCGTATCAATAAATATCACAGTTCGAAATTACTAATAAATAATACAGTGTCGAGATATAATGTTTTCTAACTAGTATTTTAAAGTTTTCCAAATTTTATTCAAATCAGATATTGTATCAAATTGTTCTAAATAAGTCCGTTCTACTAGGTGTTTAATTTTCATCTATTCAATAAATAAATAAATAGATAATTTTTCTTGATATCAAGAGGTAACAAAGTCCTTTAAATTTCACTATTTGATTAAAAGCTCGAAAGGAACTGGTTTCATTTTGTAATGAACCGAGTACATCACGTTCTCGGCCGCGCGACTCATCAGGTGACAGTGACCTAATGACCACGTATAGAGCCCAAGCCCATCCTTTCACTTTTTCCTCTCCTACTGATGATGCAGGCGGAAGGAATGCCATAACATGCTAAGAGCCAGTCGAAGGTCTCACTAAGTGCTCGCACTTGAAGTCATCTTGAATATTGCACTTATCCAGTTCCTTCGCTTAATGAAGTGAAATCGAAGAACATCCACGGAAAGGCTTATTCAGTACTTCAAACTAAATTTATCTGACAGTGCCAATTGGCAAACGCAATTACTGCACTCAAGCAGACAAAGTTTCTAATTACTAAGAGATCCTGCATTCCTTTTTCTCTCTCTTTATTTTATATTCCTTTCATAAGATTCCAAAGCCCCGGGTGTAAAAGGGCCCATCATCGCCTAAGCCGAGTTAGTTCGGTCTGGAGAGTGCAGTGTGTCAGTCATCCACCTGGGAATCGCGAATTATAAAACGTGAGATCATCAAAGTTCACTTGGTGCGGATAGTGCGTGTGCGTGTGGGTGACATCCGGCGAGCCTTCGGAAGACCGTAGGCATAAAAGAAAAATAAAGTCCAGTAACGAGATCTCTGCCTAATTTCTTAAATCCATTACATCAAAAGGTAAGAACCCAAAATTTTTCATGCTAACCCTTCTCGCTAACTTTCATCATCATACGCATTCTCATTTCGACGCAACTTCCTCATGCGTCGTCGCATCTTAAATAGATGGTCGCGCACTTCTTTTTTTAAATATCCTTGTCCACGGTTTGTTTTTGCGTCACCTCGCTCCGCCGAGGCCGCTTATTGACCCATGTGGGTATTTCCGCTCGGCTAGGACGTAATAGGATATATTTCTTGGTGCATCAGCCCGGAAAGTTGTAGAAAAATAGAATGATTGATAAGAATGAGCAATAGTGGTAATAGCAGCGACTCGGAAATTGCAGTGAAAGACGAGTTTATAGTACAAACACGCGGCACGGGGCAAATCGAAAGTCACGACTCATTATTACAAAAGATAACGGAAGAATTAGGGACATTAACGATAGAAAAAGAAACGGTAATTGGAAATTGCGAAAATGAGGAAGTTGGTAATATAGGCATTACCAGTACACCTACCAAATCGCAGTCGGCAAAAGCAACATTAAAACTTGCGGACGATTTTTCTGAGGATAACACAGATAACCCATTTCGAAACCTAGAAACCCCTCAGGGATTAAGTAAGGAAGAACTACTAATACATGCGAAAGCACACTTAACGCCGCATTTTAAGGAAGGTAGAGTAGAGCAGGAATTGAAGAAGGAAAAAGTAGGGGACATAATACACAAGCACTACACACAAGGGATAGAATTTCCTAAGCTTTTCAACATACTTAAAAAGGTGATAGCAAAATTCGTAAAAAAGGAAGAAGAAAGTCCGGTAACTTTCCGAACACCTAGCGGCGTAGTTAGTATAGAGAGTAAAAGTGGAGAACAAGATCAGGCGCAAAAAATAATAATAAAAAAGGAAACGGCGCAATTAAAAAATTTGTCAGTGAAAAATTATCTAGAATTAATACCGGAATACTCGGGTTCGTACATTCCGCTGATTCAATTTATAGACGGGTGTAATGAAGTCAAAAGCCTCATTCCGGACGAAGTTGAATCCGACTTATCCAAAATCATAAAAATTCGTTTATATGGAGAGGCAATGTCTTGCTCACGCGGTCAGACGTTTGAGAGTATTAATGATATCGCGAACTTTTTCGACAAAATTTTCGGCGCAGCAAAAACGTATCACGACCTTACAGGAGAACACGCGAAGGTGCGCCAACAACCATACGAAAGTGTTATTGTGTATTCAAATCGAGTTGGGGACATCCGGCAAGAAATATTAAAAGCCGCGACCAGGGAAAACCGTTGTGAGGTTTTGAGGGAATTCGAACAGGAATTAGATAAAGATTGCGCCAAATTTTTTACATGAGGCCTACGATGGGAAATAGAAATTCGAATGCCGACGGTAGAAACAAAGAAGGAAGCGCGAGAACAAGCCCTCGAAATAGAGCGCGACTTCCTTTATAATAAGGAAGACGACCCGCGATTAGGAACTAAGGGCAGAGACTACTCGGGATTAATGCGTAAAGAAAATATATATGAGGTTCCGCATAACTTAACTATTTGTCAATTATGTGACCAGATAGGGCATCGCGCGAAGGAATGCTCATTAGATAGAAGGTTAGGCAATCCGAGAGAAGACCCTTTCCCAGAAAATTATAGGCAGGTAAACACAATAGAAACAACAGGAAGACCAATCGTATGCCAATACTGCAATAAGACTGGCCACGGTGCGATCAACTGCTTTCACCTCGCCGCGAAACTTAATCCGAATTCAAATTCAAATCCTTACCGACCACCCGTATTCCCTAATAATTCATATAGAGAAACCAATTATACGCGACCATTTAATAGCACTAATCCTAGGAACCCTTTATACGATAGAAATCCTCAAAATGATAGATACGTGGCATCAAACACGCAACCATTTTTCAAAACCAATCCTTACCGTAATAATTTTTCAAATAATCCGTTAGCAGAAAATAGGAAAGCACCTTATGTAACTAATAATCGTAGTCAAGTACAACGCAATTTTCCAACTAACAACAATTCCAATTCTAGTAAAATGGAAGAAAATATTAGGCCCTTGTTCGAAAAGACCCCTCCAAATCTTTGTTTCTACTGCCGAAAATCCGGACATTTTCGAAGAGAATGCGCGCAAATGCAACAGGATATTAAAAACAGCAGGGCGGCGGGAAACGATACATGCCTCCCTCAACCTCTAGGCATGGGGGAGGCCGCGAACGAAATTTGCCCGGGAACAACCTCAGGAGCCCCTTTATCTTTGAAGCCACAGTAAACTTAAACCGCGGTAATTTGGCCCCAGCCGTAAAATTTTATTTTGATGAATTACGTTTTCCTGTTACACTCATGTTAGACACTGGATCCTCTCTCAATTTATTAAAATATTCCGAAGTACCCTCGTATGTCCTAATCTATACGGATGAAATTGTGATTCTACGGGGAATCACCGCCCAATCCATCAATACTATAGGAAGAATAGAATTGTCGGTAAATTCATATAAAATAAATTTCCATATCGTAGGGGATGAGTTTCCAATTAGGGAATCCGGTATTTTAGGAAGCGATTTCTTTCAGAAAACGCAAGCGAGAATAAATTATCACGACAAAAATTTACATTTCGCTAACATGCATATGCCTTTTTTTCAACCGGATCGGAGCGGTATGATAGAGAAAACAAGATACACCCTCAGATCCAAGATGAGGAAACAGATACACAAGCGGCGCGTTTACAACAAATCGATATATTGCAGACACATATATATAAAATTCACTCTCGCGAAGAAACACCTTTTGAAATAAACGATTTTAATGATACGAGGCAAGACGAAACACAAACTCAAAGGGTAAGTGAGAATTCTACACTTATAAGTATAGTAGAAGAAATGATAGAAAAAAATAACGAACAAAATACAGAGTATACGTATGGTAAGGGCAATGAAGACGCTAAAAGGAGTAATAAAGGCTTATTTGTAGATCCAGAAAATCACGAAGACCGAAACGAGCAACTAATAATCATAAAAGGTGAGTACAGAGCAAACAAAGATAATAATGTTAATTTTAGGGAAACAAGCCCTGCAGGTCATAACGGAGGTAATAGGACTGATGGGGCAGATGATTTAAGTTTCAAAGGAAATGAGAATAAAGGGGTTAGTACTAATCTTTCTGATTTTAGAGACCTAGAAGTTGATAGCTGCGATCGCAAGGTAAGCCACAATCATGCACTAGATATGAATATGCTAATAATAAATCTTGAAGGTAAAGAAAGGCGAGAACAAACTGGGACAATAATAAGTAAGTGTTGTTAAAAAACGATTGTTTTTACTGGATCAAATTACATAGTAATTTATACAATAGTTAACTACTAATTTCAACATTACTGTTTTATTGTTATGCACCTTTAAATGTTTAATTTAATTGAAC
>JAWWMK010023142.1:0-16860 GCA_035047105.1 Galeopsomyia nigrocyanea | reverse complement strand
TAGCAGGCTTTTTCCTCGCACTGCGGGGTTTTTTATGCCGGTTATTTAGTGTAATTTTTAGTTTTATTTTTCATTCCAGTTTCAATTTGTAATTTTGTACTTTTTTTCCATTTTTATTTATTGCTTCATTAAAGTCAAAAGTGTAACGCAAATTCACCTTATATTTTCCACTCATCCTCACACCTTTTTACAATATTCTTACATAAAATGTTATGCTCAATGCGTAATATCATTCAAATAAAGTGTCTTTTTTAACATTTAAAGTGATATCTGTAAATAATCATTCATTGAAAAATATGCGGAAAAATGCAATTTTCTTCCACCGAATAAAGGCGAAAAAAAGCATAATTTTTATGTTTATGGGTAACTATATAATGTAAGTAAATCCTGATAATATATTACAGCAGCCTTGTAAAATAATCATAAGAAACTTTCCGTAATTGCAGGTGAAAGGCACATATAGTTTACTTAACAGTGACAATGTTCAGTTTGTTTCGTCAGAGATAAAACAAATGCGTGGTATCATAAAATTTCAGTGCTATATAAAGCCAAATCTAACCTCCATCGAGTATAGCAATTCAGATTTGTTACTCCTCTACAACAGACATCACAATTGCAAAAATGAAATTGCTCATTTTCCTTCTGTTAGTCATTGCAGTCGCTACTGTTAAAGGTAAGACACTCATTTCGTTTTTATTATATATTTATTGTAATTGATCCGTTGTATTTCAAAATACGCTTTGAAATTCAGTATAACTTTCGAATACTATAAACTAAAGCCCAATATAATTTTTTAATGAAGTATTGTATTTTGCTATAAACGCTAAGATGTATATTTGAATATTTTTACATGGAGTAAAAATATATAAAAACGTATCTATACATTTGATAAATTTTTTTTCGGGAATAGTTGAGAACGAATCTAGTAAAGCACATAACTAACAAAATTTATTGTAAGTCGAGTTGATTTATTTCATTTTATTTTTATTTTCTTTTAATAAAGTAAACGGGAGTTACCCCTTTCACAACTTAACCAAATATCATCATAGCCTTGAGTGACAAAGCGCAATAGCAACGCAATTAAAAGATTGCGCAAGTTTTAGATTGATTTTGATTGATGCAAGTTTTAGATCATTCTTTTGAAGATTATAGTTTATTATTTTTTAAATCATTATCTACAATGTTTTTTGTTAAAATTACGTATATGACGAAATTTACAAAAAAGCACTTTTTTGAAGCCCAAACTGGGGAAAAAATTATTTAACCCTAGAGCTTCCGGAGTTTTTTCCTCTTCTTTTTGAAGGTATATAGTGACGGAAAATGCTCGTGAACATTGGAAAACTATACAGGAACTATGTTTTCGGGATTTTCCCATTATAATCAAATGGGCTTATTTCAGTGATTATAGGCAAAAAACGTCAATTGGATCAAATGCTGATTTCTCGACTTCTAAGACCGCTAGAAACATTTTTGACCAGTCAAAATTGTACCAAAAAGGAAGACCTTTATGTAGAAATTAGTTTTGTTTCTAAATAATTATGCGGTAAAAAGTTATTAACAAAATAACCAAAAAATTCAATTTTCAGTTCATTAAAAATATGGAAAAAATAGGGGAAAAAACGTAGTTTCTGGAGATTTTTCTATTGTTCATGAGTATTTTCCGTCACTATTTACCTTCAAAAAGAAGCGGAAAAAACTCCGAAAGCTCTAGCTTAAAAATCTTTTTTTTCCATTTTGAGCTTCGAAAAAGTGCATTTTTTTTCTTAGGTTTCGTCATATATACTCCTTGATAAAAATATGTCAAATTTTGCCACGTGAAAGATGGTGTGGTACTTGGTGTGACGTCTGTTATTAATACGTGCGGCATGGCTATTGCTTCCTTGGGAAGGAAGCTTTGTTTTCGCTTTTTTTGAAAATTTGGATTTTTCCGCTATATTTTTTTTTGTTTTTGCCATTTTATGTCTCAATTTTGTGTCTATTGTAAGATCTAAACCTCCTGCATGTAATTAATGAATAATTTTTTTATATATCTTTCATTAGAAATCATGGGGAGACGACAAAGTTCGTTTTTATGGTGTCACTGGCTGTCTGTGTGGACGTGTGTGTGTGTGTACTGTCAATCGGTATGACTTTTCTACTCGATGGATTTTGATGAATCTTTTTTTATATGTTTGGAAATTGGTGGACGAAGGTGGGAAAATAGTTTTCAAGCAGATCTATTGACTAGAAAAAATTTTACAGCTGTTTTTCAATAACAATTTTTAAAAGAAGATTAATTATTATTAAGCGTAAACTGCTGTAACTTTGTATTGACAATAAATTTTTTTACGTGTGACGGCTCATTTGAAAGCTCAGGAAAGCAGCTTTAAAATGAGTCAACGTACGATAAATTCGGTAATATCAACGAAGATAGACGCTATCTTCGAAGATAAGCGTCTATCTTCGTTGGTAATATTCAGCCTCAGATATTTGAAACCATAGTAACTCTATTTATTTTTTAAAGTATATGAGGTATGTTATTCACTATTATGCGCAAATTGTTATAACTTTGGATCAAGAATAAATTTGGTAACGTATGAGGGCTTCTTTTAAAGCTTATGAAAGCAGCTTTAAAACGTGTTGACCCTCAATGATTTCTATAAAATTTAGCTCGACATATCTTTACTTATAGCAATGTTGCTTCCTTGTTTTTGTAGGTATGAAGTACGTAATTTATTACTATGCATAAATTACTGTAACTTTGGATAGACAATGAATTTTTTAACGTGTAAGGGCTCGTTTTAAAGATTATAAAAACAGCTTTAAAAAGAGTTATCGCACGATGAGTTTGATAATATCTAGTCAGAGATATTTTAATTCAAAACAACTCTCGATTCCAGTCAATTTATAAATGAAACATCAAGAATATTCTATTCTTTTCTATCAGCTATATACTGTTACTTCTTAGTATATAAAAAACCTTATTAAAATTTAAAAAAAAATTAATGCAACAATTCATCAAGAGTCTTTAATTAACCACAATCGATTCGAATTACTTATGTCAATATAGAAAACTTAACATGCCGTTAGGTGATCCATTTCTCGTAGAAAAACAAAAATCTAAATCTCTTTCTGCGTAGCTATAAAGAGATGGTCCTTTGAATTAAGAAAACACAAACTAGATATCATCAAGCTTATTAAGAAACAATAATGCTGACGAAATTAAATTGAATGATTTTTATTTGACAAAAAAATTCATTGCTTATTGAAATACGAAAAATACTCTTATGCAGCGTTTACTTTTTATTGGCATTATTAATGACTTTGTTTTTCTTACGAACTGTTTGAAGAATATTTTTACTCGCCGTCGCAGTCGCAAACCAAACTTCATCAATTTAAACAAAAAATCTTTCCTCTAACGCATCATCATGAAAAATTACATCCTAATTTTTCTGTACTTTCTACTTTTAAAATATAAATTACATTTTTTCAAAACCTTATTCTACTTATTTTTTTTCTCCATTAGATATCAATGCAAATCCATTGATAGGCGAAAGTGCCGTCGGACCGGCGCTACTGCACGAATTTCCTTTTATAGTTTCAATAGCATCTGCACCGGCTACCGACAAACGTGATCATTATTGCGGTGGTACGTTGATCTCAAAGAAACACATATTAACGACTAAGCATTGTTTGGTGAATGACAGAACCGGGAGACCACTCAAGAGTATTTCGGATATCAGAGTGATAATTGGCTCGACTGACATGACGCGTGGCAGAAAGTTGCGTATAACAACTTGGAAAACGTACGAAGATTGGGCTTTGGAAAATAACAAACATAACAAAATAGCTGATAATCTTGACCACGACGTGGCGATTGCTACTGTAAATATGTGGATTATTAATATTTTTTTAATGATTCAATAGGTCTACAATTCCACATTTTCTTATTGTAGTTATCCGAAGAAGTTCTTGATATAACACCTGTAACCATATCGCAATTGAAGCACAATCAGATATGGGGCAAAGATGCTGTGACTGCAGGTTGGGGTACCCGCGACAATGGCATTGGAACGCGATTCTTAAAAAAAGCACCGCTCCACGTGGTTTCAAAACAGGATTGTATAAGCAATTTCGTTCATACCAGTGCCTCGGCGTCTATGGCTATCAATCACTTGTTTACAAAACACAGTCCACCCGTTCTAATGGGAGATGTAAGCGATTTTATTCTTTTGTTTTTGTTTTATTACTTTAGCGTTTCGTATTGAAATTGACTCATTAATTTGTCGCAGGGTGACAGCGGTGGTCCACTTCTTCACAACGGTAATTTGATTGGCATTAACTCGGCCGTGTGTGATCTTGATACCCAGCAATCTAATCAGCAGAATTCTCATCTGAGTGTCGATTATTATCGGCAATTTATCGAAGCTTTCGCCGACAGAACACATTAAACGAATCGAGCGTATTATTATTCAATTATTTGTTCAAACAATTGCGATTTTAACAATGTTCCCCTAATTTTATGATAAAACAAACTTCACATTCCTATTCAGCACCCTCGAAAACGTTTAAATAGAGCATTATTTGCGATTAGAACTGATCTAGTTATTTTTCATGAAATGATTTGAAGCATTTTAGCAGCATATCGAGCGTATATCAATGCTATATAGATAAAAAATTTGAAATATTTTTTAAAGAAAAAGCAAATATATCTGATAGTTTAGCGCCAAGTAATGAAACATTATTGAAAGAAAAATTAATGGAACTGTAATATCCAATTGCGTTTGAGGAATTTTTTGACACAGAACAACTAAAAATCTTATATGGAGCTACAAAATCATTGAAAAATCAAAAATTAAATCTGCTTAGCATTGGAATCGTTACGTCTACAGGCAAAAATGATTATAAATATACATATAGTTTTCGCAGAGTGTTTTGCTGCTCAGGAGGTTGTCACTTGGATAAATAATAAAGATTATCCATCACGTAAACTCTAATTTCTGTTTACTAATATCCTACTCGAGCCGAAGTATCACTTAATCCGAAGTTTCATAAATCTTGAGTTGAAAAAGAACGATAATATTATAAAAGAGATTGAAAAATCGGAATATCAGGAGGCTATTACTGTATCATGGCAAAAGAAAACACGAATTGGTCAAACAATATTACACGTTGCATTTGAAGAAAAGAGCGAGAAAATAATTGATTTATTATTGAACCTAATAGATGATAATCTCATGCCAAAATGGCTGGAGAAATGGCTGGAGACGCGCGATAATTATCATAACACAGTTTTGTACATAGCAGAGAAAATGAATCTCGCAAATCTTGTTGAGGACATATTAAAAAGAGTGCAGGATATTGAAGATGACAAAATCAAACAGAGGATTATTTTAGCAACAGTGTTCAACAGAAAAAAGCAGGATCTCAAAGATGATTATATAAAAGAATTAATAAGGAAATTATTGAAAAATTCGGGTTTAAGCACATTGTATGATAATCTCGATTTTGATTGGGAATTAGTAAAAGAATTTTTAGACTGCCCTAGAAATCATAAATATGTATTAAACACTTTAAAAGCTCAAAATGATGAAATTCGGGATTATTTATTAAAGGCAGTCACTAGGAAAGGTAATAATATATTGCATAAAGCAGCGCGTGCTGGTAACTTTACTTTAGTTAAAAGTCTATTCGACAGTTATCGAGAAAAGTTAGAGATTAATGCTCTAGATTTTAAAGGAAGGACTGCGCTACATAAGGCTGCTAGAGCTGGTAACGAAGATATTGTGAACTTCCTGATAGGTAAAGGGGCAGACAGTAATATCAAAGATGGTTGGGGCAATACTCCGCTACGTGATGCTATAAGATCCGGTAAACTCGAAGTAATTAAACATTTCTTCACTGATGATAAATTTAATGAACTGCTTGATAAAGATGACATGGGTTGTACTGCACTGGATGATGCAGCTGTATTGGGTCGTCGTAACATTGTCGAATGGATAATAAGAAATCTGAATGATAATGATAAGTTTGATACTGATGTATTAGAATCAGCAAAGAGATTAGCAGAGACTTCAAAAAATGTAGATTTATTAGCTGATGATAGTCCAGATACTGAAGACATTCAGGACATTATTGAGTTATTGGAAGACGAAATACGTTCACGCACAGCGAGCAGTAGCAGTCTTGTTGAAAAGAGCCCGGGACAGAGTGCAGAGCAAAATCCGTGACTTTTCGATACACAACGCGATGGTCAAAATTATAGATAGGAAAAGTTACGCAATCACTTTTATCACAAATATAATATAATCTACTGTATAATTTTCAAGAAAATCACTGTATTACAAGTGCGAAAAAATAGAAACACGTTAGAAATACCTACGCTAACTCCTATACCTCTAAATGGTAAAATATATATGATCGATTCTGTCATTATTTTATGCAGTAGACGTGGGTTTTAGCAAATGGTTTTTATATCTTAAACGATAAAACAGAATGTCTTTATCGAATTTTTGAAATATTATATATATCGTTATAAAAATAGTTTACAAATCACACTTGAATGGAATCGAATCAGTAATACTTTTCTTTCGTTTCAACCTCACCAGTAGTAATTTTGTGAGATTGTCAGAAACGATACAATTATTTATACGGGCTTTCAAAAATTGTAAATGTAATGATTTCTATGAATAATAAATACATTTTTTTCAACAACTAGAATGAGCTGCGTTATTATTTATTAATGAAAAACATCGGAAATCCTATTATCACTTCGTATATTTTCTACATCAAGTCAACCAGTTATTAATAGTAAGGTACGAGAACCTAATACCGCCCCTAAGATTTCAAATCGCCATCATAACTTGTTACGCCAAGCGAATTTTTCAACGTGTGTATATATATATATATATTAAACCCCAGTGAATAATGTAAAAGATATTTATAGAAACAACACTTTTATTTATCTCTTACAATATCAAATGTACTTTATTGTATTTGATAGGACTGTAATTAGTTTAACAACGATAACTCTCGTAAACACAACAATAACACTTTTCGAAGTCAACTCAACAACCCCTGTTGCTATGCAACCGTGATAAGTCATCTATCTTCGTTCGACCGGTCTCCACAATAATATAACGATTCTCTTGCAAGAACATACTCTTTTTTATTTTTACTTTTGAGCAAGCACCTCTAAAATAAAACTGATACTAGTCGGAGGGCACTAAATAAATATAACAGTGTAACGTCATTTCTTTGGCTTTCCGCGCAAGAGTTAAAAGATTTTTCTATTATTACAATGGTCTGGTTTGAAGGTTAATTACAATTTAAAGAACGAACCAAATAAAGTTGTCAGCGTAAAAGTCAGGTTAGTTAATACACAAGAATTAGATTAATAAAAATGAAAATATGTATATTGAACGTTTAACTTATCATGAAGGTATTTCCACTGTGAAGATCCGTAATTTGAGGTCTTAAAGAACGATCAGCTTTATAGAATCGTTGTGCCTTCTTACGTATTAATGAGTGAAGATTTTGAAACAATATCAACGAAGCATCGTCTTATAAATACTGAAAATTCTCGTGATATTGACATACATCGAGAAAAAGAAAGTTATTGATGTCGCGACTGAATCAAGAATTTTCTTCTTATAGTTATTTATTTAAACAATAAACGAAGCTTGATTAAATTTGTTTCAGTTTTGAATAAATAAGTACTGTAAAGAACGGATTAATCAATTAAATGATTAATCTTTCGTTATTATCGTGAATGTTATGAAAAAAAAACAATTATATTTAGCTATTAAGTCTCGAAAATGGACATCACGTATAGTTGCGCTTCTTTACGAAATTGTTCAATGAAACACTATCAGATTAAACCTTTATTTTTAGGCCGATCGATGAATCATTGTCCAAATAACAGCAAATTGAACACGAGAATAATTAATCGATTAAACGCGAGCTTACTTGTAAGTGAAGTTTCGGCGTAATTATATGAGAAGCCTCTTCCTCGAGATCATCAGTAATCCACAAATTTTATAATGCAAAAAAAAAAGAAATAACATCGCAACCATCTTCACATAACTCGCTGGAAACGTGCAGGAAAGCTGCCGTAACCTACTCGAATCGGGAAGACGACTGTCAGTCAATATACTTGACTGACCCTTATTCCTATAAAGTAATACTAAAACTCATCCTTATATTCTCAAAGTCGATTATTTTTTAATGAATGCGGTTTAGTTAAATAAATTTCTCGTTGGTTGATCCGTTTTTCATTTGTATTTTTTTCATGCCAAATGCGTGTCTCGTGACACACAGCTTTAGTGTGTACGCGACAAAGTGATGCAATCAAGCAATTTTCATGCTTATAAGTTATTATTTATTATTTTGTTACATTCGCATAAGAATGGAGTAAGTTTGTGACACGAAGATTTTAAAATTTCAACGTGGAACGCGCAAACTGACGCGCGAATAAGTGTACTCAGTTCGAGTCATTGAATGATGAAATTTATCATCAAAAGCTCAAAGCATGAAGGATAGAAAATTAAAACGTTGCTGATACGTTTTTCATCAGGTACGGCATATGCGCTAAATACTTTTACTCAAATTATATCTCAAATCATTCTAAGACGTGCCCTTGGTATTTACCGATGCGATTGCCTGTAGAGTACTCAAAATATGGAGTTGACATCAGTTGAAGGAGACGTTCTTGCCGATTGGTATTGAAGCCCACTACTCCGTTCGGTATATCCTTTCAAGAATAAACAAATCGATGGAGAATATTAAGCCATTGCGTCGATAGTCATTTTTCTATTGATTGAACGAAATTATTTATTATTAAAATTTGATCCTTTTCTGCTTTAAAATTGTGTTATGAAAACATCTAATTAGCTCATTGATACGGAAGGATTTGAATTATAGGGAAAAATTATGATTTCCGCATTACAGATTTCAAAGTGGCTAACATGAGACTGCTATGAGAATAACTGCAACTATTTTTAATGCTGCCATTAACCGCGACTCGTATATCGCCGCATTGTTCACGCAGTCGCAATAAAATTTGGATTATCCGAGTGCAACGAGGATTATATGCTGTTCTCTTTAAGGCGCAAGCTTGCTTGTAGAGTGGACAGAATCAATCGTCGGCGCGTGTACGTATGTGAGAGCCGAGTATGCGTCAGAGTCAGAGTTTGAATGCCAAGGACGTTCGCATTATAATACAGCGACGCTGTGTTTTATTTATCGGCAATGCAACGTAAGTACCTATAAGCGTCACCCGTGACCTTTTAGTGGTTATAACTTTTGATAAATAAACAAATGTTATTATTGAAATTTAGACAAGACTATAAGAAACTAAACATTAAGATGAGTATACCTCCAAATTTTTTCGCTTCAATCTGTCTATCAATTACTTTTAGAATAGGAGCGAAATCAACTGAAGAAGTCCATTTTTCGTTGCACGGAGCCGTATTTAGAAACCACTGAGCAAGAGAACGTCCTTAATTTATGCGGACAATAATGATTTCCGCATTATACATTCAACATGAGTACATGACTCGCTATGAGAATCACTGCAACTATTTATAATGTTACGATTAGCCGCGGTTAGATATTGCACCGTCCGCGCATTATTCACGCAGTCACAATTACGATTTTCAAAGTGCAAGAGCATATATGCTGTTCTCTTTAACTTTTAAAGGAGTGCTTGTAACATATTTAATTTGATATTAATCGAGCAACCAAACCAACGTAACTTACAATATTATTATATCATCATTTTACTCTGCGGCTGTCTATGAAATCAAATCGAAGCTTCTTCAAGGTAAACGACAATGTTTTGCATTGATTGAGAATGTACGTATGTGAGAGCAGAGTATATGCGTTAGAGTTTGAATATGTGCAGCGACGCTATGTTTTATTTATTGATAATGCAATGAAAGTACGAACCTTATGATAAACAAAAGTGATTTTTTTACATTTTCTGCACTGTTAAATGCAACAGTTGCGAGTGTTAGTTTAAGAGTAGTGCAATGATTTTTTTTATTTGAGTATAAAGTTTTGTATGCATTCGAAATTTTTTTTTTATCACGAGTTATTTTTCGCGTTGTCTTTAAAAAATGTTAAATTAATTTTGGAAAGCAATATTATTAAACGTTTCACGGCCAGTAGTCGATTTAATCGTATGCATAAGATTTCATGAGGCAGGATATTGAAGATCGTAACTCTGCAAATGAAAGTAAATTCAGGACTTACTACGCCGTCGTCATAGAACTGTTGCAGTAACCTCGGTAATTTCAATGTTGAGATGAATTCACCCTTTAATGTTTATATGTTGTTAGAAAGGCTGTCCACTGAAAAAGTTGAATTTTTATTATTCCGAAAACTCCTTAGCCCTCAGCGGATCGCTTTTCTAACTCGTTAAATTCACTCTTACACTTATTCTCTCGCGCGCACGTAATCGCACCGGCGCTTCCACGTATTAACGCTTGCACTCTTATACCAATACAGCTTTTTACAAATTAATCAGTCTATTAAGCACAGTGTAAATAAGTCATAGCAAATTTTTCGCCAGCTGAAACGCGACTCGATTGATCAATGTGATTTACATTTTACTCGAATAACCGCGGAAAGTTCACGCGTAAGCCACGGCGGAAATAATTTTGAGAAAAACAAAACAAATCGAATGAACGGAGTTGCAAAATAGTAGAATTTCGTTATCGGATAATTATTTAGTGTACCAATGGGCTGCCTTATAATTTTCAGTTATAAGTTCTTTCGAAAGGCGATCTTATGAAAAAGTGACGTCTAGCTGGTGATTAGCACAGAGGAAGAGAGCATGATACGATGATTCGTAATAATTTTTCGCTTGTTTCAGTTGAATGGGTTGATAAAGAGGCGACCAAAAGTTCAGATAATTCAATGCTAAGAGCTGTCTTCTATATATCGAGAATTCAGTGAACTTGGACGCGGAAAAGCAGTAGTGCAGTATGTATACCCCAAAGGCAACTTTAAAGTCCACTTGCTCGTAAATTTAACTTTGACAATATCAAATATGCAATCTGCGTACAGACATTTCTGTTGAATTAAATAATTATATCACACTGGATAATCTTAAATATCACTTTCTCTTATTATAATTTTGGCGTTTACATCCTCAATTGTTTTTTTTTTTTTTTCATCAAAATGTTTTACAATTGTTTTTTTTTCGTCAATTTTATTATTGTTCAAGTAATAAAGCAGCTATTAATGCACTTAAAGAAAATGGCAAATATAACACGCTATTGCATCTCAAAAATTGTTCATTTTTTATCAGAATGAAATCAGGATTTATATATCTAATAAACATTGGAAAAAAGCATTAGCTTCAACTCAGGATTTGCATGATCAAAACTTTGTTACAGTAATGGCGAGCACGTCTAAGGCATCTCAAAAAAGAGGACCTACCTCTCCTCTTGATGATGGACACGCTGCGAAAAGAAAGTCGGATACTCATACGGATAGCTATTATAATAAAGGTGGACCAGTAGTAGACTGTTTGCCTGGAATTATTTACCAATTAAAACTACTAATGTTATTCGTGAAGCGTGCTTTAAAAAACAAGTATGAGTTTAATTTAGGTACGGAAGTAGTAGATGCACCAAACTTCGATGATATAGTTTTTAGGTATAAAAAAAAAGAAGATAAGAAAGAAAAAATACGGTTTTTGCAAGCTAAACATAGTATGGGAGATTCAAAAGGAATCACTGCTCGTCAATTGTTTTCAAAAAATAAGGACGCTAATTTTGGTCTACCAAAGTACTTTACTTCATATTGTGAAATTAAGAAAAATACTGAGTATAGAGGGTATACTATACGCCGTTTTATTCTTTGCACTAATATAGACTTCAAATATGACGACAAAGATTTAAATTTTAATAATGCTAGTAACTCGAAAAACGATAATAATAAAATCGTTTTAAAAAAGATAAAAGAAGATGACGAAGAATATCAGCATGTTTCGTTGTGTCACACAGGTAAAGCTCATTATTTCAAGATTGTGACGATTCGGACATCCGATCGTCAAACATTAAAAGAGGCATCAGGTTCAGGTGTAATTAGAGATTCAGAAATAGAAGAAGAAATAGACAATTTTCTAAAAGAATTAATTATTGCGGTAAATCAACCTAACGAAGTTGACCTAGGAAATATTATTAAAGATGAAATAGGAGAGGATAGCCAATTTAACCTAAATGATGCTGAATTGGTAGCTAATTCCTTCCAAATAGATATGTTGGACTGGTTCAAAAAAAAGCGTCGAGGAGAAAAAGGAGAAGAAGGTACATGGCTTGATGAAAAAAAGGGTGAAAATTTTTTTAAAGATATATCACAAAAAGTTGAAGCCCTATTGTCGGCTGGACTTAGTTTAGCATACGTGGAAAAGCTTCAAGCATATGATATTGAATTTGAATCAAATAGCCTCTTGGAGAAATTGAGAGGTTTTCTCTTTTCAATAGATGGCGAACAAAATATTTTGTACATATTTGCTCCTCCAAAAGCAATAATATTGAGTGCAATTAACGTTTGTAATACAATGGATACGTTGAAGAAAGAAGATTTGTATCGATATAGTAGGAATGACAGTTATATTTTTCTGCGATTAAGCACCTTACTCGTAGAGGAAACAGGAAAACGTGCCATTGAAGCTTTTCAATCACCAGATATTAACAGGCATAAATTGTTCATTATAAATTGCGATAGAAAAGTTTTAAGTAACAATAAAGCATCTGTTATTTTAAAAAAAGTCGTATCTTTATCAAAGACGGACAATAAAATCATTTTAATTGTTGAAGAAGATTATGACGGAGGGTATAATCGAAGTAATCCATGTCATGTTCAGAATAACACTGAAGAAAATGATCTAACTGCAGAATCAAAGAAGAAACTTTTAGCGAAACAGGTAATGTTTCAAGGAAATAATATTAAATTAGAAGATTTATATTTTGAGCGATCTTCTAATGATTTGGAACAATTAAACTTCAATACTGAGACAATAATTGAACTTATCAAATCTGAACTAATCGAGATTGTAAATAGAGCGCCGAAAAAAAGTGATTTAGATGGAGTGTATAGCGAAATTCTTGATGACGAGGTTAATGCAAAAGTCTTAATTAAGAGATTGAAGGAATCAGATAATAAATATTTCATAATCGGTGGCATCAATGGTCAAGATAAAACACATAGTTTCATAGAGATTTTTAAAGATGCTGATAGCGGACAAGCGCCAATAAGCACAGAAAAAATATGTGAACTGAAGTTCATCAGTGGTGAATTAGATATTCATCATCAAAAAAAAGGTATTGAAAAAATTATATTGGTCAACGATGAATACAAAGAAAAGTTTTTTAAGCATGTATGTCGAAAGCTGTCTTTATACGTCTGCAGCACACTAGATAATTGTTATTGGATTGATTCGAAAAACAGTAAATTTATGTTGCGTGGTATATATAACAATAAGTTTCAACCAAGAAAATTTGAATTTCCTGACAAAATCACCATTAAAAAAGAAAAGGTAAAAGACTTCTTAGAATATGCTAAGAATTGTAAACTTGCATTTACTGGTGTGGAGACATTAGAAGAAGCTCTTGATGTTTGCAAGCCGAGTAGCGTCAGTAAGGATTGTTCTTTTACTGGTCAGACTGTAATTTTACGTAATGATGAAACCTCGGATGGAACGCACTGGACTGAATTAACAGAAATGAATAAAACTGTCCATCAGCTTCATTTAGACAAAAAAAACAAAGAGATTGTTTGGCGTAAATCTTATGGTAATTTATTGCCTGAGGATCTAGTAAAAATTGATCGGATAAAATATTCAGATGATTCTTCAACAGAAGGGACATTGATTAATAAGATAAAAAATACATCATTGATTATAATTGATAAGCCCGGGATGGGTAAGTCTACAAGCTTAACTATTTTATCGGAACAGATGCTCGAGACGCATTGGGTGATGTTCATTCAACTCGGAAAATGTCAAGATGCAATAGAAAACCTTCGTGAACCTATTGATCATGACGTGGCAGTGGAATTTTTGTCAGGCACTAAAAATCTAGAATTACCTTTAGAAAAGAATTTAGCACGATTTCTTCTTCAGAATAAGGCTGGCTTAAAACCTTTATTATTGTTATTTGATGGCTTTGATGAGATAAAAAAAAATGACACTAAGGTGGAGAAATTACTAAAATATCTAAGTAGAAAAACAGAAGCCATTATATGGATAACTGGACGTGAACATAATGTTACTACATTACAGAATGCTTTATCGATATTTCATACTAAATTAACATCGCTAGAAGATGAAAAAGAGTATTTCAAAATTTTTTTTCGCAAATCACTTGAACTGAGCATTAGCAGAAACGAATTGGAAAGTAATTTGGAAAAATATTGCAAAGCTTTGGGGGACACCGCACAAGGCATATTTAAAAATGCTAATTTAATGCGTGTCCCGCTGACTTTACGTTTAATTGCAGAAGCTTTTAGAAGTATGTTTAAAAATTGGATCGTTTCTAAAAATTTAAACGTTAAAAAAGATTTGGAGCATTTTAGCAGCATATCGAGCGTATATCAATGCCATATAGATAAAAAATTTGAAATATTTTTTAAAGAAAAAGCAAATATATCTGATAGTTTAGGGCCAAGTAATGAAACATTATTGAAAGAAAACTTAATGGAACTGCACTATCGAATTGCGTTTGAGGAATTGTTTGACACAGAACAAGTAACAAGCTTATATGGAGCTACGAAATTATCCGAAGCTCAAAAATTAAATCTGCTTAGCATTGGAATCGTTACGTCTACAGGTAACAATGATTATAAATATACATATCGTATTTTCGCAGAATATTTTGCTGCTCAGGAGGTTGTCACTTGGATAAAGAATAAAGATTATCCATCATGTAAACTCAAATTTCTGTTTACTAATATCCTACTCGAGCCGAAGCATTCCTTTATCCGAAGTTTGATAAATCTTGAGTTGAAAAAGAACGATAATATTATAAAAGAGATTGAAAAATCGAAATATCAGGAGGCTATTACTGTATCATGGCAAAAAAAAACACGAGTTGGTCAAACAATATTACATGTTGCATTTGAAGAAAAGAACGAGAAAATAATTGATTTATTATTGAACGTAACAGATGATAAACTTATGCTAGAATGGCTAAAAGTTCGTGATCATTACCATAACACAGTTTTGTATATAGCGGAAAAAAATGATTATGTAGATTTTGTGAAGACATTATTTGGAATAATCGGAAAAGAAAATGATCGAAACATTCAAGAGAAGATTATTTTAGCAACTGTGTTTAGAAAAAAACAGGATCTTGAAGATGAGATAATCTGTTATTTGATGGATAAATCGCAAAAATCAGGTTTGAACATGCCATTTAATCGTTCCCAGCTTATACCGAAATGGAAATCAATAAAAATATTTTTGGACAAACCGATTGATTGCCAAAATACATTGGAAATATTGGAGCAAGAAAAGAATAATAATATTCGTGATTATTTACTGAAATCAGTCACTAAGAAAGGCAATAATATATTGCATAAAGCAGCGCGAGCTAGTTATGAGAAACTCAATTCAAACGAGTCAGAACGTGAAAAAAACAATTTTGATTTAATACAACATCTGTTTGAAAATTATAAAGACAAAATACCAGAGATTGATGCTCTAGATTTTAAAGGAAGGACTGCGCTACATAAGGCTGCTAGAGCTGGTAACGAAGATATTGTAAACTTCCTGATAGGTAAAGGGGCAGACAGTAATATCAAAGATGATTGGGGCAATACTCCGCTACGTGATGCTATAAGATCCGGTAAACTCGAAGTAATTAAACATTTCTTCACTGATGATAAATTTAATGAACTGCTTGATAAAGATGACATGGGTTGTACTGCACTGGATGATGCAGCTGTATTGGGTCGTCGTAACATTGTCGAATGGATAATAAGAAATCTGAATGATAATGATAAGTTTGATACTGATGTATTAGAATCAGCAAAGAGATTAGCAGAGACTTCAAAAAATGTAGATTTATTAGCTGATGATAGTCCAGATACTGAAGACATTCAGGACATTATTGAGTTATTGGAAGACGAAATACGTTCACGCACAGCGAGCAGTAGCAGTCTTGTTGAAAAGAGCCCGGGACAGAGTGCAGAGCAAAATCCGTGACTTTTCGATACACAACGCGATGGTCAAAATTATAGATAGGAAAAGTTACGCAATCACTTTTATCACAAATATAATATAATCTACTGTAATTTTTTAAGAAAATCACTGTATTACAAGTGCGAAAAAATAGAAACACGTTAGAAATACCTACGCTAATTCCTATACCTCTAAATGGTAAAATATATATGATCGATTCTGTCATTTTTTTATGCAGTAGACGTGGGTTTTAGCAAATGGTTTTTATATCTTAAACGATAAAACAGAATGACTTCATCGAATTTTTGAAATATTATATATATCGTTATAAAAATAGTTTACAAATCATACTTGAATGGAATCAAATCAGTCATATTTTTCTTTCGTTTCAACCTCACCAGTAGTAATTTTATGAGATTGTCAGAAACGATACAATCACTTATACTCACTTTCAAAAATTGTAAATGTAATGATTTCCATGAATGATAAATACATTTTATTCAACAAATAGAATGAGTTACGTTAGTATTTATTAATGAATGTTTTCGACGATTGCTTTTCTGATCGTAGCGGACAATCTCGAGAAAGCTCCGGCGACTATTGTTGAATAAGTAATTTACACTTGCTGAATTAATGGAATTTTAGTTGCGAGGATGAACGATTATGTAAAATGATTAAATGCACAGTTG
>JAWWMK010023121.1:0-16864 GCA_035047105.1 Galeopsomyia nigrocyanea | reverse complement strand
TGGACTAAGACTCAGAATAAATAATAAGTTGAGAATCTTGCTTCACAGATTTATTACAACAGTTAAAAGTTACAATTAAAATACAGTAATTACGCACGATACGAACAGTATGAGTACGGAAATAGGAAGGTAAGGTCCCCTGTTCCTCGTTGCCTTTTATAAGCAAAAATACATAAAAGCGATGAATCAAAGTACGTACGCACCCAGTTGGAGTAGTGCGCAACGCGAGCAGGGCAACGAGTACAGAGTTAAAGAGATATCAAGTTTTGATCGTCAAAAATTTAAATTTGCCGCTCCCACCTTACATTGCCCATACTCGACGTTACACAATATAAGCTACCTTCCTATCAAGTCAATTCCTATATGCCAATTTGCCCCGTTCATGAGATACAGCTTCGCAAACCTAAGGTTCCATTTTTACGTGTTTTTATGCTAGGAGTTTTTCGATTGTAGCGCTTTTCAGGTAAGTCACACGAAAAATCCAATAGCACCATTGTATTCTGCGTGAAAAAATATATCGAAATCATGTATCACATGTTTTAAAAAAATTTCTTCAAATCCAAGGTTTACTCAACACTATTTCCAAACATATGACACATGTTTTCGATGTATTTTTTCACGTAGAATGCGATGGTGCTATCGTACTTATCGTAGCACCTACCAAAAAAGTGGTCAAATCAAAAAACTTAATTTTTGACTAATAATCAAAACCTAATTTTTCACTAGTTTTTTTATTCTACCACTTTTTTGGTAGGTGCTGCGATAAATCCGATAGCACCATCGATTCTACGTGAAAAAATATACCGAAAACATGTATCATATGTTTAGAAATAGTGTTGAGTAAACCTTGAATTTGAAGAAAATAAATTTTCACGCAATACCCTGTGAGAAGAGGTACGACTTCTAATGGTGTGTGTAGTCATCGTAATTGATGAATGTTTAAGGTAGTCCAGCTATGAAATGAAAAACAACAGATGTTGTTCAAACATTTAAATAACGCAGATATATATATTTTGAACGAGTGTGCAAAGTTTCAGGTAGGGTCATTGGGCATTTTATTTATTTATGGAAACTTTAAAGTGTCAAATTTAACACGGTCACTTATGGAGAGCCCAGTTCATGCAGATTGTAACTTAAGATTTTAAGTACTTCTACGCAAGAGATTTTAACGAAAAACTGAGTGTAGATTGATAATAAAATTTAAAATATTGTAACGTGTAGAAAATATTGTGTTATTGAGGTGATGAAAATTGATGTTTTGGGTATTTATGAATTATGAGTTATGTACAATATCAGTAAATGTACTTATAAGCATTTTATGTTCGAGTCGCTACTTTGACTCGCGAGTCATAGCTGGACTACCTTAAGAGAAGTGGAGATTACAATATAAATTGTTATCTTTTAATTATAATTATATCCTTTCAGATGACAACAAGAACAAAAGAGATAAAACTTTGGAAAGTATGAAAAATATTGTTGCCCAAATTTGTATGCATGGAGATAAGATGAAAAAAGTAACTGCATCTATGAATGAGGTGAGGAATAGCATTGACGACAATGAAGATGCAAAGAAAATTAAGGAATTGTTTGAAGTGAGTCATTAAATCCATGGGATAAATAATATTGATTGAGTAGAACTTGATGCAATGATTCATACAAATGCTTACAGGAACGCAAGCAAGAACTACTAAATTATAAACCAAATGTGTCTGAACATCCAATTTTTGTAGACTACTGCGAGCAAGTAAAGGACATAGTAAACAGTAAGTTTTCTTAGAATATTATTTTCACATTGCTGAAAACTTCTCAAAAGTCTAATTCATATTCATTAATTAAAGATATGGATGGTACTGGAAAAAATTCTCTTGGTGATGATGATATTGAAATGACACAAGAAGATACTAATGTGATTGATCCTTTCTCAAAGAAACGTATGACAAATCCTGTGAAAAATAAAAAATGTGGTCACATTTATGATCGAGAAATGGTTACTTCTGTTCTGAAGGGGAATAAGAATACAAGGTACATTCAGCTAATGAAATTCTTTGAATTATCATATTATGCTATCTCAATATTAAAATCATTTTATTTTTAAAATAGATGCCCAGTTGTTGGATGCAGCAACAGAGAATATATTCTCTTGGAAAATCTAGTTACTGATATTAAAACAAGAAAGTATTTACATGACCATCCAGCATAATTTAGGCCATACTATTTTGAAGTCAATTTTACGTTATTTAAATTATTTTTGATACTTTCTATGTAATTTATATTAAACTTTACACTTGATAATGCTGTAAGTAAATTGAAACTACCAAAGTATTTTGCAGAGTATATTATTAATTTGAGATAGATTTTATACATGATTATTTATCACTTTGTGACCAATAAAATAATCAAATGCAATAAATGTGTGATAATCATTTAGCAAATAACTTCATGATCCAGATTCATAAATAACTTCAGAAGCATATTCTCAATATCTCAGATAACCAACATAGAATAATGTCAGTTATAGGCTATGTTTACATTTATTGTTATACTTTTTACATTGTTTACTTATAAGAATAATCTAGCTGACAAAAACCTTCATAATTGTATTGACAAGAATTTGATTTTTAATACATTCCAAAGAAGTATTGCTTTAAATCGAAAACACTGTGAATTTCAAACTAAAAGTAACAGTAACAGCTTTAAAGGTAAACTTACTCAAAATACGTTCATTTATTAAAGAAACAATGTACTGAAATTAGAATGAAACCTTAGACATGAAAATCGCTTCCTTCCTATACATTCCAACAAAACGCCGCCTCTTATCGGAAGTCTACTACGACTCGGAAGTCGAGGAAAACTCGGCAAGCGAGAACAATCAACCAATCAACAATCCATACAAGAAAACAATTAACAACGTCTTAGAAACCGAGAATGACAACGACGAAGACGAAGAACGCGGAGAAGAAGGTGAAAACGAAGCTAAAGAAACACCCGACGAGGAAGATTACGAAGACTACGTCGACGATAAAGAACCGGTGACCACCGAAACTTTCAATGATAACGACGACGACGACGAGGGTTAGTATCACATTTAAACGTTTACCTTTTCTTTTTCATTTATCGCGTACAGGTCAAGCGAATCGCTTCGGCAAAGATTTACGACGAGGCGCAATGGGATTACGAAAAGATCGAACCCCACAACAACGGAAGAAGAAAAAGGAAAAGCGATGGTGTCAGTTGACCGAGCGAAGATTGCGAGGTGATAACCACTGTGGAGGTGTATTACGGTGAGGAAATTCATCGCTGGGGAAAAAAAAAACCAACTCAATTTCATTATTATTTTTTTCCTTTTTCAATATCTAACAATGAACTATTCAAACGTTATATATCTCAACACGTGCCGAAGCATTTAAATATAAACGTCGATCGACGACCACTATAACGCAACTACGGTTTATTTCCGTTTCAGATCCCGAGGAAAGCATTGATCTCAGCAGCTCGTCCCGCGTAGCGTTGGAGAACAGTGCAGCGCTGTTCAAACATGCACAACACTCGCTCTTCGTATTTATAATCTCGTCGTCGGCTTCTGTTTATTATGCATGAATGCGGCCTATACGAGACAATTGACTTACGTAACACGACGAAGAGGAAATTGAGAATCGTAGTATCGTATAGATTCTTTCATTGATTATTATATATTAAAATTAAACTAATTTAGTAAACGTGCGAAGAATATAATCTAAATCTAGATAAATAGTGACTACGCAGATTCTTCTCGCGTCGAAAGATTGATATAATCGGGAGAGCGCGCAGTTCGTTCATCTCGCGCGAAGTATGATTATAAAAGACGCGGCTGCAGCGTAGAATCAAAGATGCAATTGTATAACGCTGATGCAGATGTACATACCGCTGAGCGCGCAGTTTAGATTGAAAATTGGTGATAATTGCTGCTTCTCTTTTCTTTTATTTTTTGTCGGGAAGACCTTTTTTTGTTGGGACATATTAATTGGCGTGAGTTTGCCACTTGGTTCATTGATCAACGGTCATTACGACTTGCATTTTTTGAATGATGTTGGTTGGTTTTGTATTTCAATTGCATAAAAAAGAATTTTTGTTTGTAAAAGTAAAGAATGCTTATTTTTCAACTTTATTTAGAAAGAATAATTTGAATTGAAATGTCGATACTAGTCAATCATCACCCAGTTAGAAAAAGAGCAATCTATCGCTCTCGCACTCTTATCATCGCCGTTTCGAAAAAAAAAAAAGCAGAACGCCCACATCGACGAGCGAGCTTGCAATTTTGATTAATCGTCCAATGTCACACAAGCAAAAACGTGCTTTTACAATGCACGCGTCTGTCTCGTCGCAACAAAGAACAAGTAACAAGTATCATCCGTCTCTCGAGCAAAAGCTTCGGTTTTTTTTTCCTCTCTTCGCGAAACGTCGATGAATTGGTTATTCTAATATCGCGACGCTGACGTAATAGTAGAAGAGAATTTGCAGAGCTACACAGCAGCAGCTGTGCGTTTTAATAATCGCGCGTACTGCTGCAAACCATGACCTTGTCGTTCATTATTATAGTGAGTAAAGTTTCGTAAGGCGATATCCCGCAAGGAATGTGCCGAGTGAGAAAGAGAGTCAAGCCAAAACCCCCGTGCCTCGACTCTTCTTCTATTGCTTGAAAGAGAGAGAGAGAGAGATGATGATAGGATCTTCGGTGCGTATATACACTGGCGGTGTGTGTCAGTGACCTTCCGCAAAAGCTGCACCGACGCGCGAGCGCGCGCCTGCTTGGCGTTTCCGTTCGGCGCGCTCCGCTGCTAGAACTATACGCTGCTGCTGGGGCGACGACGACGACGACGAGAGCAGTTTTTTTTTTCTTTCTTTCTTTTTTTTGTATGAGTGTGAATGAAGCTCTTTCAGAAGCAGGATTTTTGAGCTTTACTGTGAGTTCTATGTGGGGATTATTTATTTATTTTTTGTTGATTCGTTGAGTGATTGAAATTATTGTACTTTCAGTTTTTAAAACGATTTTATTCAATTAAAAATGTTTGCGGGCTAATTTTCTTTTTGGTTTACTTCGCTTACTAAGTATAGCGAATTTACTTAGTGATCAGTAGAAAAGTAATTTCGCAGCATTGGTAATTATAATTTATAAAAACAGTTTGTTAAAATTTTCCACTTGACGTCGAACGATGATGCGCATACATACAAAGGAGAATTAGCATGCAATATCAATTTATACTGCACGAGTATGAAAAAAAAAACTTATCTTGAACGCTCGATATTATACTGCATTGGTAGAGACCTTGAATTATTAACAATTTTAGAAAATTACTCTCGTGCACGATAGATCTCGATTGTAGTATACAAAGACACAATTTGTTGTTGTTGTATTTTTATCGTTTTTTACGTAGTATAAGTAAATTTCTCATTTCATTACGCAATCAAAGTCAATTATACAAAACTCGACTTATCAAAGCTCCAGAGTCTACTACACGATCATTCTTACAATATTATATGTTATAGAAAAAAAAAGTTGATAATTAATGCGAACCTAGATACATTTATGCGGTAATCAATTCTCTGTCTCTTGAGCGCAAGATCAGCGCCAACAACTTTGTCTGAGCGCGACCCAGTTTAAACAAAACGCGATTTAATACCAATGCAAAATGGTAAATTCTCATACACGCGTGTGTACGTGTATATTATATATATAAAAGGGATTACCGGCGTTTAACCGTGTTTCTTTTTTTTTCCTGCTGATCGAAGCTATGATATGCTCACGATTCTGGAACATCGAGTATACAGTGATCTCATTGATACGATGTAATTGTAAGACTTGAACGTTCAACTGACTCGTGCCTATGATAAATTCGCCGTTTCTATACATATAAGTCAATCGTGTTTTATTGAAAATCAAACGGGGAATTATCAAATCACGCTTACATCAATTTGTAACTACAGCGTGTAAAACAATTACAATCTCGTATACGTATACGTAAATTTTGTAACGCTCCATTCAACGAGCAACTAACCAGCAAACAAACTAAAAAAGAAAGAAAGACAAAAGTCAATAAAGCGTATATCGTATAAGCGCGAGGCATTAAAATGCCATCGTAAAATTGCATCGTCTAAAATGTATTTTAGCTTTCCAGCTGCGTGAAAAATGCGAAACGCATTTAGCTGCTTGCAACACACACATACATACATACATACACACAACGCCCCCGCATCCGACGGAAAGTTAAAAGGCAATTTACGTCTGGGAAGGGACGACGACGACGACGACGACGAGACGCCCGTATCGTGAGCGCGCGCGGGGCTGCTGTGTCTTTTGTGCGGCTTTTCACTCGACACAGCGCGTGCACCCCCCCGACTGTATATATACTTGAAACGCTTTTATCTATATATATGTTGTGACGATGTATCGCACATTCGCTTGCCCTTTGATTTCAAATGGAGGGTGAATATATACGGGAGGGATCGTCGGTCGCATGCTGGTTGGTGCTTTGATGGGATTTTAATCGCGATGAAATATATGACTTGTACTGATTTGTTCGGCGTTGACAAGTTCTTCGTTTGCGAGCGTGTGATTCCCTTTTTGGGGATTTATATTTTATTGGGATTTATTGATATTGTCCTGTCGTAATAAATTAATTACGGTCTTTCAATTTTACGTAATTTTATTGAACTTTGCCGAATCAACGTTATTTTGCAGTTCTTACACGTAGAAAACAATGGGGTTTCCATTAGATGTAATATTTTTCAAACGCAGAGTATCAAACATTGCAAAAGTAAATATTTTCATTTTTTAAGTTGAAATTGGTTCGATAACAATATGATCTACACTCATTCGAAAGCTCGATTTTCAAAAGCTTCAATGCTTAAAATTGTTAAAATAATATGTGAAGTGGTTCATCGATAAAAACTTACATGGCAAGTTTTCTTCTCCTTTTTTTTTAAATATCGTGTACGTATATTTGATAATATTGATTTCAAGTTTGAAACAACCGGTAACAAGTGAAAAACTCAATTTATTTAAAAGAAATCAGAATTTCGTAAAATGTTATTTACATTTCGTTGAAAAAAAATCACGGTGAACGAACGCCTGTTTTCAAAGCCTACAAAACCTCATCAAAAACTTGAAAATATGTAAAATCTTAATTGGAAAAGTCTCCGAAATCGAACTTGCACTTTTGAAGTCTTTCAATATCCTCCAAAGTTAAAAGTATACGGTGCAAGCATCAAACGACGACCCACCTAACTTTTCTTGTTCCCCAACTACCTTTTGGAGTGCCAGCACGCGAAAAAAAAAATCGAAACCCCATATGCACTCTATGCACATCAGAGATTCTCTATGGCGAATGGGAGAGCCTTTACACGTCCGCGCGACTCGCATATAGGATACCACGTGTCGTGTTTGGGTGGAGGGGACGCGACCGGCGGCATAGTCAGCGGCGACGGCAGCAGCGCCTCCATTCGTATATATATACGTGCGGGACAAAGGCTATGTGGTGGTGGTTGACTGCGAGAGAGAGAGAGAGAGAGCTGCGTCGAAAGAGAGAGAGAGAGAGAGAGAGAGAGAAGCGGCGGCGGCAGTGGCGGCGAAGTTGGAGTGCCGCTCTCGCGCGCGCCGAGTATACACAAACGCGCGCGGCGCTCACTCGCCGCGGCGGAGGAGTAGGTAGTAGCGTTTTTCCCGTTGCTCGTTCACTTCTCTCTTTCTCTCTCCTCTCGCTTACGAATAGCGTTTGTGGGGCCCGCAGTGTGTGCTACAAGTGCAGCAAAGCAGGATCTCTTGTTGTTGGGCGCCAGTGTGTTGAAATTCAGAGTGTGTGTGCTCGCGGTGTGTGACTAGTGAGAGGTGCTAAAAAGTGTGTACAGTGCAACAACTGCAAAGCCAAGGAGGCCGCAGGATATACCTATACGAAAGCGCTCTCCGTGTGCATCAACAGCTAAAGTCGAGAAAGAGAGAGAGAGAGAGAGAGATCCTGTCGGACGAGCGCAACGACCGCCACAGCACCGCCGTGGAATGCGAGCTGACAGGTAGAGCCTTCCTTACTACCTTGCTGCTGCTCACTGCTGCTGCTGCTGCTGCTGTATATGCCTCTCTCGAAACGACGCTTACCGATACACATATACATTCGATGCCAACGATACGTACGCTTCTTCTGCAACGCCGTAATTCTGCAACAGGTGCTTCTCGCTCTCTCTCTCTCTCTCTATCTCTCTCTCCATCATTTTCATCATATAAACACAAAACGACGCGATGGCAAACACGAAAGTTCCCAGTAAGAGTATATACGATACAAGAAAGAAAATAACGCACGTTTTATATTGCAAACGCACATTCCGATTAGTCGGCTCTTATCGAGCGACCGAGCACACACGTGTGTGCGTATATATGTATATAATACATAAAAGAAAGAAAAAAGCACTATTTCGCGCATTACTATAGTGCATAGCTTCCGTCGAGAAAAAATTTTATAATACGATCCGCGTGCGAGAGACCTTCGACACACAACGGCTATACACACCGGATGTAAACATTAAAGATATCGTCAAAGCACGACTCGCGCATGCATTATGGGGCGAGTTGAAATTTCTTCGGAGTAGTGAGAGAGAAAAGAGAGGGAGACGAGAGGCATGTTGTATAGGTATAGGTACATATATAACTGCATTACTATACAGCCGAGCAGCGCGAGGCCAGCAATTTGATTCGCGTTACACTCGTGGAGGTTTGTTTTTGGGATGGAATGCTAACGGGTTATACAAGCTGAAACTGGACGTACGGGATACGTTTTTCGAGTGAACCATGCTGCGCACACACACACACACACATATGTACATACACGTATACATGCAATTTGCACGCACGTTTTACGCACGAAATTTTCATTCTCTCCTTTTTTTTCGTTTGGGTATAAGGCTGATGAAGCTTTAATTAATTTTTGGAAAATTTACGCCGGAGTAAATTTGTCAGTTGTATGCGTCATTCTAAGAATATTTAATTGAAGACCTACAGTGACTTATTTATTTTTTTTTTACGTTGTAGTAATTGCCATATCGCGACAACATTCCATCGCTAAGTATAATATAAGTGAATGGAATACCATACGTCGGCATAAGCGATATGAATGAATGATATTGACAGTGAGAGAGAGAGAGAGAGAGAGATAAGCACTTCCGAAATCAACCGGTGTTCGGGGTTTTTTTTATCGCGATCGATCAAGACGACTTACAAAACGATTGACAACCGCTATATAGTATATATTACCAATCTTCGAAACCAATCAGACAGCTCTCCTGACGCGTGTATATATACACGCACACACACACACACACACACACACATAGCGAATGGTTTCTAATGGTTTCTCAACCTACCACCCACAAGAAAACTCTCTCGACTTAAAGCCGCAAAAACACTTTCGTTTGGCTGCTGCCTGCTTGCTTGCTGCAAAACACTCGAAGAAAGTCTCTCTTTGTGCTGTGCGAGCGTGACGCGAATCCGCGCGCGCGCGCAAGTATATAAGCGCGAGGTGCTTTGTCCTTCTTCTTCGCTTCGCTGATTATCGTTTCGCGACGATTGTCTTCGGCGTTGTTGTCATATACTGACAGGCTTGCTTGCTTGTATTGCTTGCTGCTTCTACTGTCGCGTTGTTAAAAGGGTCTTGTTTTTTTTTCTTCAGAGGACGCTTTCGTGCGTGATCTTATTGTTATGTTAATTACGAAATCGTTATGTTATTTTTGTTATTTTCTCCAAATAATGCGGACACGTGACTTACATACACGCGCACACGTTGGGAGATAATGAATTTGTTTACATATTTATAATTATTCGCGAGTCGAATGTGACGAGTGGACGGTGGCAAGTATGCATATATACATTATTATATTACACGCTTTACACGCGTGAAAATTCTCGAGAATCATAATAAATTGTTTTAAATTTATCACGCATATAATTATCCAGAGTCGATTTTTTTTTTTTTTTAAACGTGAATTTAACGCGCGTTTCCGAGAATTCGCGCTTACGATTCCTTGATTTCAAGACGCGTAAAACCACACGAGATACGTCATAATAATATACCACGTCTAACGTCTATTTGATCAGCACTTTGGCGCCGGTTTTAAAATCATAAATCAATCGGCAAACAACAGTTACAATCGCATGTAGTACTCCAAATTAACGCAAAAACAATGTATCCCACCCAGTTATAATAGTCGACCGAGGAACCCTTTCTCTTTTTTTACTAGCATTCAAGTTAGTAGCCTCCGAAAAAAAGAACAAACTGGACGTCAATCAAACCTTCCCTAAAAAAGGTATAAGAGTGATCAATCTCCCCAAAAAGAAAAAAAAATTCTTTGGCACCTCCCGCATCAGCAGTAGTAGAATAAAAAAAAATAAGAAGAACCCATCGAAGATCACGTAATACATACAGCTTCTCTCTTATTTTTTTTTTTTTTTTGGGTTCGGCGTACGATAAAGATCGTTAGCACACGGGCGTATTACACACGCACGTGTAGGGATTATATTCGCGTGGCCCGTTACCGAAAACGAGTTCTTACACACACACAGGCACACACGACAAATTGAAACACTCTGCTCTAACGGTGCTACGTATAGCCGTGAGTCATCGTTAGATTTGGAGTGTGTAATGTCTATGTATAATATGCTAAAGGGGTTGCATGGTGAACGGAACGTGATCGTTTGAATTCGAAAATGCAATAAATTTTTCTTTCTTTTTTTTTCACGTTCGATTGTATAATGCCGCCGAGGGATCTTTGTATTCGGTCTATTTCAATACTCGATATGCAGTGTACGACTGTATAATTCTTTTCGGGGCGATTTGAATGGAATGTTCGATATTACGACAGAGGGAGAGAGAGAGACTTGCAGTGTATTATTTACATGAAATTAAGCGTCTTTTCAATGCTCGTCAAAAGATTTTTCGACGCTGAATCATTCGAAATTATTCATGAGATAGCGTTGCTGACTTTTTCATTGAAAATTCGTATTTTTTTTTATATAAAAAATTGGTTTCTAACACGTGGTTAAATTTTGAGTTGTGAGATAATCTGTTCAGGCAATCGAACGACGAAAAAGAAAGAGAAAAGACAATTAAATTTTTGAAACAGTTTACTCATTATGACAAGTGTTGTAAATGACGAAAGTCCCCACCCACTTTTCAACGTCAAACTCCGCACGACTGACAAGCGAGTACAAAGTGTGCGTGTGTCATCTCAGGAAAAAAAATACATCACCAGCCCGCATTTTTTTACTCATAACTTCTCAGTCCTACACACTTTGAAAAAATATTCTCGACAACAAAATAAAAAAAAAACATTGCACGATCCGATCGCATGCAAATACAATCAGTTGACCCTTTTGAAAAAAAAAAGTCATCGATCGGATAGTTCTTTTTTCTTTTCTCTCTCCTCACCGTCGTTGACCAATGCATTGCGCAACGTTAACGCACGCATCGTTGAAGAGGAAACAATGTTCAATTGCTGCACCGCCCCGCCCGTCTATAGCTGTTTTCTTCGTCGTCGTCGTCGTCGTTGAGACGCGAGAGAATCCGGGGCAACGGTTAATTTCGGGGTGGGGGAGACAAGTAGATTCTCTTCTTGCGGTTCTTTTATACACGCACTTTTATACCTCGTATAGCACCTGCAAAGATTCGACAATTAATTTTTTTTTTTTTGCAACGATGAAATAATAATTCCTAGAAGTCAATATGTATTTCGGACCAGTGTAAATTGAGCAATCGACTCGTTTGAAAAAAAAAGAAACCCGTTTGAATGCAACTGTCACTGTGCAATTAGCCGTTCCTCAAAAGAAAGATTCAATGACGCGTTCAGCCTATATTTATTTGCCTTTGTCGCGCGCGTTCGCGAGCTCTTTCTTTTTCAACGGTATTATTTTGTGCATTTGCCTGCCCGAGAGTCGTAACACACTTTGTAGTCGATTCTCTTTATAAGCGAAGCGTAACATGTCTCGTTTGTCGTTTTGGTTTTGCCGTGTATTGCTGAGGCTTCTTTTTTTTTTATGAGCTGCGAAAAATGTCATAGTAAATCTCATTGCTTGTTTATTATTTGCGCGCATTGTGTGTATAATACACATGTGTGTGCGTGTGGTCGCGGCTATTGTGTACTCTTCCTGATTGAAAGAACGAGCGGTATTGTGAATTTTTTTTTCTCTTTTTTTCATTTTTTTTTGCTTATCGCAATTTTCGCTAATTAAAACGGACAAAAGAGGCAGCTGAATTGGTTGTTCGTTTAATATATTCAAACATGGTTAATAATAATTGTCTTGTCCTTGGGAATATTAGAAGTTTTTGCGACGGTTGAATAGACGTTAATTATTGTTCGAGCTGACGATAAAACATAAATGGTGTGTTCCTTTTCTCTCTCTCTCTCTCTCTCTCCATAGATCTCGATTGCAGTGGCCAACTTTCACCAGGTTATTATGGTTGCCAGCTGTAAAAAAATCTCGCGGATGTCACCTTTCGCCTCGTAGTCGTCAACCTAAATGACGCCGTCTCATTATTATCCTTCAATGTTTGCCATCGATATAATGAGCGAGAAAAATTCTTTGACAATACCGCGTGTTTACGAGTAAGCTGTGAAAGTTTGCGTATTCGTTAGTCATATATACGTATACCCGGAGTCTTTTGTTATTATATTCATTATTGATCGTCGTTTATCTCGAATAATTTTACTTGGTTTTATCCAACAGAAGATTCAAGGTTATCGAGGGAACGAAATTTTTTTTGTTTTGTATATACATACGTACACAGCTGTACGGTGCGAGATTACGTTTTATTATTTTTTTTGTGAAATCGCTCATAAAAAGAAAGAAAGGATGGTTTTATGTATGTATACGCGCGCGCGGGGGCCACATAAATTTCAACATGGCTCTCTTCTCTTTTCGCGATTCTTCCTTCGTTTTTTTCTTTAATAGCTCGCTTGGGGAAATTTAGTGTTCCGGTGAATTTAGTGGATTACTCGGCCGCTTCTGCTGCTTTTGCGAAGGTGGATATCAAAATCAAAATTAATGGCTTCGAAACGACGCCTTTAAAATTCCGTTTTTTTTATAGTGCCTAGGGTAGAGAATTTATGGCTATTTCGAGAAAGACTTATCATTTCGTCGATTGTTAAAATTGACAATCAGTGACAAAGGGAAATACAGGGTTTCATTAATAAAAATGCATTTGCAATAAACGTCAGCTTCTGTCGAATATAATGTGTTACAAATTCCTGAAATTCACATTTAATTTTCATTTTTTTTTTCAGTAAACAAAGAAAAAACTGATATTTAATTTTACGAGAAGATTTTACGGCAGCTCGTGCGAGGAAGAATTATTCTGTTACGCAATGTTTCTTTGAAAAACGTTATAATTACGTTAGCAACTATTAAAATCATTACAATCATTGTTTCTGTTTCTTCGTGAATAAATATTCATGAAATTCCAATGAATTTGTAACTTCTGTATTTAAAAAAAAAGGCATGCAAGCTTCACACGGATTAGCTTGAGTACTCTCATCAAAATGAAGATATTAGTGCCCCTCTCCAACAACAATAATTAAATGTGCATTACAGTAAATGAACCGTTATAATTGCGCGCGTTGAGCAAGCATTCTACGCTAAAGTCTAAATTATACCGAGAAACATCATCACGCATCATCAGCCGATTCCACGTAGATTAATGAAATATAAAAATACACACTTTACGAGCGAACTATAATATTCTTCGGAAGACCTAAAAAAAAGTGTGACTTTACAAGCCTGCTTTTTTTTTCTACACGCATTGTCGTCTACTTTTCACATACATATATATACAAGAGCTTTAGAAGGGGACGAGCAAAGTTGAAATTCGAGAAGGGAAAAATCCGGTATAGTGTGTCTTTTGCCGATAGGGATCGGCCTGCATGTGTGCATGTGTATGTGTCTCAATCTAAATTTCAATGCCACGCCATAATAATGCACGCAAAGTGAAGACGAAGAAGAAGCCTCTCTTGCGGTGTACGTCTGTGTGCTTGTATGCAGCAAGAACGACAGGAAAAAGGGGGGAATTCACACTCCGACGGAGCTACTAACGAGTGGCGCTCTCGCTTTATGTATATTGCACGAAAAACCGTCGAAAAATCCTGTCTTCGAGGCTTTCGCTCGCTGCGATTTCTATCGCGCCTCCCGTAAGATATATATACATAATACACTTTGAATTTCATTCGATAGCCGAGAGCATTCGATGATATATATATAGATGAAGAATTAATTAAATAGTAATTTACGAATAACAATTCAAACTCATATAAGTATGTGCATTAAGTAGCCATCCGTTAAATCCCAACACGTATATTAAAAAGTAAATTGAAAAATTTTTTTTTTCTAATTGCTCGCCTAACGCATTTTGATGATATGTTCGCAGGTCAGAATCAGAGAGACAGCGACAGCAGCAGCGCAGAGCCTCTCACATGAAGCGTGCGAGATGAGATATGAGCACAGCGGATGATCGTATCCAAATGGAAATGGACCTGGTGAACAGGCCGAATCCATGGTTGCCGGCTTACGGCTTCCAAATAACAACTCAGCATACCGGCAACTCCATTGCTAACCACTATCAACCCACGCACGAGGATCTACGCGCTAACGGTTCGTTGACTCTCTCTTCTCTTCACTTTTTTTTTTTTATTTTTCGCTCGTACTCGTGACTCTATGCACGCGCGAATTGAATTTTTTTTTTTGTTTTATTGTTTTATTATTATATCCTTGCTTCCGACTTCCGTCGACAGAGAGAGAGAAAAAAAAAGCGGTGGATTAATCGATGTGCGGTTTCGTTCACGCGCGAAACAATAAGTATATATACGAATAAACGCACATGCGAAAACTTTCTAATTGCAGCCTAAAAGTATTTCCCTCGCGATGTTGGCGTACGATAAACGCACACAGTCAGAGAGAAAGAGCTCCTCCGGATATGTTTAAATCTTACGTGTGTGCGCGCGCGAGGCAAGCGGGACTTTCACGACTGTGTGTGTGTGTAAGTTGCGAGGGGAAGCTCGTTAAGGATCTTTTTTTTTTCTTTGCAATTATACGTCGCTCGAGTTTTTTTTTTTTTTTTTGTTTGTTTGTAAATCGTGCGAGCGATCGATAAGACATTTTATATGGATGAGAATCGGATATTCTTCTTGGATTTTCAGTCGAGACTGCTGGATTGTTTGATAAGGCGGGATCGTCGTGATTTTATTTTTTTAATTGTTTGAACTCGACGCTGCTGCAAGCGGAAAAGTCGAGTGTTACTCAATGCTTTTGTTATGTCAGTCATAATTGCGACGCTGGGTTTGTTGGTTTTTTTTACTCTTAACGATGAGTTGAACGCTGCTAAATTAGAGAAAATTGTATACACGTGAAATGTTTCGATTGATTGGAATGAATTTATTTTGTAATTTTTTATGAAGATTTGTAAAAAAAATTTTCGTAGAAAAATTAAATACGAAGTAAATACTGTAACGAATTTTCCTTATTGTCCACGCATTGTTCACAGCGCGCGTTTAATATCAGTACGCGTACGTTATCGAAATAATAAATCCATAACATAGCGCATAGTACGTACTATAAAAGTGATTGACTGACTGAAAAGCAAAACAATTCCGTCAGTTCTTTTAATAGACACGGAAATTAAAGTATTAATTTTTCCAGGTCTGTAACAATTAGCTTCGCTTCTATCACCGTACAATCGACTTTTGTCCCCAACTAATTTACGCGATATGAAAATACTTCAAAATATTTGTCATTTCAATCGTGTACCTTACATAATTTATTTGTCAATTTCAAGAATAAAAATATCAATCTTCGCACATGTATTTTCATCGTCGAACAAAATCCTCCAGCATTCAAAAAAGTAAAATTCAAAAATCTCTATATACATACATCTCAACACGATCGTTATCCCGTCAATATTCCTCTCGCGAACATAGAATAGTTCCGCATATCAAGCATGTCCCGTCGAATTAGCATCGAACGAGCGCCGCAGCAGCAGCAGCCGCAGAATGCCCGACGGTATCCGCACACACACACACACACATATATATATATATACACACACATGACATAGCGCGCGATCTTTCGATAAAGCTATACATACATCGTAGCAGCAGCAGCAGCAGTACCTAAGATAACGCGAGTTATAGAGCAAACAATGCCGCGATACATATAGTGAAAACGCACTTTCCGCTGCAACTGTATACGCTCTAGATAGCTCTCTCTCTCTCTCTGTTTATTGCATGTATCTAGGCTGCTACTTTCCGAAAATAAAAAAGACAAGCGTATTATAGGGGAAATACTTTGCGGGAGCTTCGCGTGGCATCAATTATTGGTAATTGCGAGAGGTACAATCACATAGCACGCGCGCACGCATATCGTTGTAACTAGCCGGTGAATTATAATTCTCTTTTTTTTTTTGCAAATTGGAAGAATTTGCATCGTGATTGTCGTATGTACTCCGCTGATTTTTTTTACGTGTGCGTGAACAATAGTTCGTTGAGAAACAAAACGTCGCGTAATTTTTTTAAAAATCGTTCGTAAATGGAATTTGCAACTGCTGTTGACGCACGAAAGAATTATGCTACAGTTTTTCTTTATTACTTCCTCTTTTTTACGCAAAAAAAAAAAAAAAAGAAAATCGACAACAAACGTAACAGTGCTCGCACGAAGCGACTGAAAAACTATGGTACAACAATGCATGTTTTTAAAACTGCTAGTAAAACGTCGATAAGAATTGTCGAGTCGTATATGGCCAATTCCACAAAAAAACTGCCATAACTTCGTTCGGGTTTTGGCAAATTAAAAACTCGGGGTTACGCT
>JAWWMK010023110.1:0-16864 GCA_035047105.1 Galeopsomyia nigrocyanea | reverse complement strand
TTAATCACAAATTAATGTTAAAGCTTAGCCAATGAGAGCTTATGAATTCACTAAGATCCACCTTCTTGGCAAAAACCGACGAAAAGGGTGGAGTTTTGAGAGCATGTGTTAAAATGTCAAATTAATGAACTTATAGTATATTAAGACACTAGGCTAGAAAGTTGGATATCCTGGCCGGCGGGGTTTAGCCTCGGCTTCGCCTCGGGCATCAATAGACGCCGGCCAGGGCATCCTACATTCTGGCCGTGTATCTTATACTATTTTTCTGGCTCCCCATCCGAAAGTTTGTTTAATAAATTAATGTTTTTTTCGTAAAATAACGTTGTCGGCTGCTGCAAGCTCGCGCTCGGTCACGTGTCCACCACTGGACTTTTGTGACCTGCGTCAGCGCGTCCTCCCGGCCAACTCGCACGGTACTCCATTTTACGGCTGCTCAATCGTAGTCAGGTGATTGCGTGTTTTTGATGCCCGCCCGGCTTTTGTAAAACCGAGGCGAAGCCGAGGTTTTATTGGCCGAGGCGGACATCAAAAACATACGCAAGAATTAACGAAAAAAAGAAAATAGATAAATATGATGAAATTTGTAAACCTGCATCGTTGTAATATTGCAATAATTTTCACCAGTTAAGTTGTCGATAGTTATTACGTCAAATTCAACTACTTAAAAAAAATTGATGTAGATTTTAGTAGAATGTATAAATGTACTCGTGACTACTATGTTAGAAAAATGAAATTATAACAATGAACGAGCTTTACATTGTTTCAAAATTGAAAATTGCAAGTATAAGATGAATTAATATTTTTCACACTTTATATCGCTGATCACAAATAACATCGATAACCGTTGATTATTAAAGTCACCTCCTGCTCATTAATCTTCCACTTTAGTATTTTTCTAATATGGAATCTAAAATACGGCATAAAAAACGATATGTTTATTTTCATTCAATTGTGACGTTAAGCGAAATTTAGGTTACCGTACGGTCTATACACAGCGGACGATTTCTTGCGCGAGCCACAAAAAAGTCGCAGTCAGTCGGCGCATGCGTGAGTTCAGCAGGCCGCAAAAGTCTCTCTTCGTGGAGCGAAATCGAGCCGGGAATAACGTACTTTCGGGTAGGGGAGCAAGAAAAATTTTTTTTGTCCAGCGGCCCGAAAGTAGGCAGTTTCCAGCCGCGGCTCGGCCGGTAACATCCTAATTTCGGTCTCGCTAGACAAAAAAATAGTATACAACCCATGGCCGCGAGATTAGCAAGCCCATAGAACGTGTTTGACACCCTCGGCTTCGCCTCGGTTGTCAATTTACACGTGCTATGGACTTGCTAATACTTTCGCGGCCTTGGGTAGTAATCTACTATTTAAACATCAGTAATTAAAGATATAATTTTTATAAACCAATGTTGATTTTTCAACCATTCCATTGAATTGTTTTCAACCTTCTCGTCGGGCTTTGAAGAGAACAGTCGATCATTCGAAATGAAACCTATTCAAACCAATTCAAGTATAGAGCAATATTTTCAGTTACGTATTTCACGAAGCTCCGTAACATTTTAGCGGGTGAAGTTTTTATAAATAATACAAATTATTAAATCAAGAGCTAAAGTTTTTTTTTGAGCCAATCGCTAAAAAAAATTTATTTTCAGTACTAAGACGTTAAAAATAATATAAATCTTTAAATTAAAAAATTTTTGTTGCATTATATATTTACGTCGAGTTTGAGTTAAATGAGTTATCTTGTGTTTTGACACGACGATAAACTTTGGTTGATTGCTTCCCGATCATTTCGGTAGCAAACAAATTGACATAGGCACTTAACAGTATCTCTTCATATGTATTTTTAAATGATACTCACAATCAGAGAACACTACAGAAATTGTGCTCTACATATTTTTTTACTGTAAAAAAAATGCAAGTCAATCTCTATCAACAGTATCTGAAACATTTTGACAATTTCAGTTTTCAGTCAAAAGTATCACTTCAGACTTCAGTCGAAATACAGAGAAATTTATTATGAAATTCTAAAAAATATGTCATGTTATTTCTTATATCTACAGGGTGGAGGGGATTGGAGAAGGGTGGAGGGAGTTATCGTAAGATTTTTTCTTATGTCTATACATATATATATTGTGACGAGAGAATAAACTTTCGTATGCTCGACCTTGCTCTCTCGTCTGTGGGCATCGGCGACCTGCTACATTTGCATTTCGCGGTAGCCTAATTGCTGACGTCTTTTCCCGAGGTACCCCAAATGACGACGGAGATGGCCGAGGAGCCAAGCGGCCGAGAGATCGAGAGAGAGGGAGAGAGTATGTGAGAGTGCCCTGCGTGGCAAGAGAGCGAGAGAGATAGCGCGAGCCGCCGGGGGCCTATGAGTGGGGGGAGAGAGAGAGAGAGAGAGAGAGAGAGAGAGAGAGAGAGAGAGAGAGAGAGAGAGAGAGAGAGACGAGCACGCCGGCCAGGCAGTTCGAGTCTCCGCTTGCTTCGAGAAGGATGTGCCGCTCTCGAACAACACCTTTTGCCGTGGTTTTCGCGCTTGAAATCCCACGAAGAAAGATCCAGTTGAGTGAGGTGAAAGGCTAGCTGCTGAAAAAGACGTGCCACGGCCAACTCCCGAGGGTACGCAGATCAAAGGCTGAGGTCGCGGATACGCTCACCTTTTAGAGTATGCCGTAAGTAATCGTTCGTTCGTTGGGTGTCGGGGTCGCGCCGCGTGCAGTGACGACGAGCTTGTTCGAAGTCGAGGGTGTTTGTGGCTGTAGAACCTTGAGTTCTCGCCTTGCAGTGGCTGCAGAACTTCGAGTTCTCGCCTGTGGATTTGTGGTGGCTGAGACGCGGACGCGTCTCGCCCATGGAAGTAAAATGCGTGTGTGTGTGAGTGAGTACATTTAGTTAGCGTTTCTATTGTTATTTAGTCAATAAAGTTGTGTTAAAGATATATCTATTGGGTGTTGAGTATTATTTGCGTGCCTGTGTCATTCTCCTTCCTGACTTCCTCTCTCAACTCTGCATAAATCGGCGTCGGGAAAAAACTGTCTCCCCGAACCGGTGTTACGTCTTGAGCATCGGCTACGAATAGACGATGGGCAAGACGTTCCAATATGTTAGTGGGGTATAAGGCTCGAATAAAGTCTAGTATCGTTGTTAGATAGAATAATATGTTTTACAGTACCTTTGTTGTAGTAGCAGGCTCTAACTGCGTCGTGAAGAGAGTTTTGTAGTTGATGGATAGCAGATTGCAAGTGTAGAGATGTGGCAGGCTCGAACTGCTCGTTGAAGTATGTTGCGTAGTTAGGTAAGGCGTTGAACAAATAAAACACTCACAAGTTCACCAGTAAAAGACACGGATTTATTGTAAGGAAATGAGATGCTCAACGTACAAAGTAATGAAGAATAGCGTAGATAATAAATATAGTAAGTATGTGATTGAGAAACAAGTGTTGCAATAGGTTCAAATTCAAGTAAGAAGCGCGGCAATTGTCGACCCGGCGGTGTACGGAGCTCGCGTAAGGAACTGCCTTGTCGATCATTTTTGGCGTAGTGCGAAGCCTCGTATTTCGCGCAAATGCCTACAATGCGGTTTCAGTGTAACTTATTCGTGACCGACTTACACTAATTTTAGTTTTGATTTTAAAAAGAAGAACGTTCCATGACATTACACCTCGGGGGCCAAGTTTATTGAAATGATCTAATTGCAATAAAAAAAAAAGAATGGTATCAGTCGGTTACGAGCAAGCTTTACAAATTTTGACAAACAGTAGTGATGTGATTTATTTATTGTAGTGGGGTTTCTTTCAGTTAGCTTCCAAGGAGATAACTTTCCCCCACGTTCGAGGAACCTTATTATTTTTTGGTCCAAGGATCCCCATGTAATGGTATAGTCAATGAAAGGATGTATATTTGGTAATATATAACTTTTATATTACTACTCAAAAAAATACACGGAATTTTTGTATACTGATAAACTCAAATTTATATCAAAAGTTTAGCACAATGTTAAAAGAAAATGCATTGATTGATTCTAAATTAATTAATAGTTTTGAAACAAATGATTGTGCACTGGTGGCAGTGGAAAGGAAAGTAGCTCGAGAAGATCCAGGATGAAAGCACACACGTGGTAAAGCAAACTCCTTCGTTATACCCCTGTAACAGAATATCAATTTTCGATTAGCCCAAGCCACCCAGAGAAATTCCTACCTAATTTGACGATTATAGTTCTGGCCTATGTGATAAACCGGATTTTTATACTCCCACAGATATTATTATCCCATGAAAATATCTTTGTCGAGCACAGCTTCAATGAATGACCTCCCAAGACTATGCGTATACTAACTTCAGACAACCAAGATATACCAGCGTGCAAAATTTTCGACTTCTATGTGTTATTGAACTAATTCTCTATATAACTAATCAAAAGAGTTACCCGCATACTCAGAAAGTTCTTGATCGAGGAAATATATCCTAAATTCCTCACTAAGACTAGTAATATATTAGTTAGGCTCACGTAAATAGTTGGTTGAAACAATTTTATGGCTCTTGCTCTCCTTTACACGAGTGACTGTCTCAAAGAAATTCAGATTTCTCATTTAGAGTATTCCTCTTAGAATTCTGACTCGACAACTGATTTTTTCTTTCTACTTTCTAACTTACGACTGACACTTTAACCACATATGAGATTATGCAATCTAATTATGAAACGCTGAACTGAGATATGCTTTTTTGCTCTGAATTAGATATCAAATTAATGATTTTACCCTATCAGCATGGTCTCAATGAAAATATCGTGTGCTCGCTATGTTTGACTCTGCAAAAATCTGCCTGTCTACTCTCGTAATAGGTGTCTCAACAATTTGACTCTTTTTGGCTCTATTAAACACCGTCAAGCAAGCCGAAAAAAATTAGGTTTTTTCTTTCGAGATACAATGATCAAGCTATAAACTCTCTCTTGCGCCTACTGACGGCCCGTAAATCAAATGTTATTCCTCTTGATATACGTGAACGTACTTATTGAGAAATATTTAGGAGTACTCACTGTGCGGATGGAGCCAGCCTCTTTTTCAACAGCTTGGCGTCTTGATGTCCACAGACTGCACAACGAGAGGAAGACAGTGAACAAGAAAATGGCGTCGTTGGAAGCCAGTGAGAAATAGATGAGCAGCACGCCTGTTACTCTCCAAATCGGTTGATATGCCACACCGCGCGTAGGCAAACTCGTAGAAAGTAGAACTCGACTCCGAGGGCACGCCGGATACCCGCACTCCTCGTGCGTCACCCTCTAGGAGAAGAGCTAACTGTGGAGTGCCGAGTGTAATACTCGAGGCAGCTCCAAATTGCTGCTACTGCCGCGGTCTGTGGTCGGAAAAAGAGTGCTGCGCTCTTACTCTTCTTCCTCGCTGCTCTCTTACGCTCTCCCACTCCTCGCGCGCTCGCTCTGCCATCCGTTAGGACTGCCGCGCTGGTTGGCTCTTCCCTCCTGGGATCTGCCAATTGAAACTCTTCGTTTTCCATGGCATGTGTGTGCGTGAGATGCTTCTCTTTTACGATGATTTTTCGTAAAATCAACTTAAATTATATTTTGCTTTGATTCTATTTATGTACAAGGAGCTTGTTTTCTCTATTTGAGTAAAATAAAATTTGTAATTGGAAAATAACAATGTGAGAATTTATTGCCGCGCAGACACACATGGGAGACTGCGTGAGTTAAAGGTATTTTCGGCGGCAAAATACGACTTGAAATTGAACTCGTGAATGAACTTTTTCTTTCTTTCTTAAAATCTAGCAATAAGCAACGAAATACCCTTCACACAGCCCCTTATGATTTCTGAGAAACTGTAACAGTGAGCGGAAATCACAAAACCTGTGATTGATGAAACTAGTGAATTGAAAGTTCGTTGCGATAAAAATATAATAAGGTACTTGCGTGAAAATCAATAACAAAATTGCCGAGAGTTGCTATTTACTTGCATAAAGGCACTTGATCATAATGAAACATATCTTTAATTCTATTCACGCCCCTCACCAGGGGTGTGAACATTAGGAACGAGTTGATTCTGAGGACCCGGTGGAGAGACCAGAGATTCCTAGATATTCATGGCGCCTAAATCCCCCACCATATCTTCCAAAATGCTGACCATTTCGTTAAAAGTGATGTTTGGACGTAGAGCGGTGTGGGCTGGAACCTTCTGTGCTTGGGAAACAAGCGGAGCTTCAGAGGGTTCGGGAGGACTGATTGGAGGCGTATTTGGAGCTCTGGCCGGGGCTGGAGTTGGTACTGGAGTGACGGGGTTCGTAGAAAAGTCATCGTATAGGCCCAAGGGGTCGATCACTTCAGTCCTCTCATATCTCTCCAACTCTTCTTCGTATTCGAGCTCGAGAAGATCACGCTAGGATAGTTGAATAGCTGGGGTGGCGGGTGTTGGAGGCATTACCACGTCCTCAGCTGTTGAAGGGCCTGGCCTGGGTTGAGCTGCTTTCTCTTCTCGCTGTTTTTGTAGTAACTTCTCTTCTTCACGCAGCTTTCTCTCCACCATTATCTCCGCGTAGGTCTGCTCTAGAAGCTTGTCCCGAGTCACCTCCAGATCCACCTCTCTCTCCTTTCTGCGATGCTCTTCGCATCTTCTCTTTCTCTCCTCTTTCTGCTTCCTCTCGAATTCGATGCGCATATTTTTTCTGTCTTTCTCTCTCTGTATCCAAATCCCATCCATCCATCCATCCATCCAGCTATCGCCAGGCGATGTCGTACCTCCGTCCCCATGTACCTCCTTTGACGGAGTTGCTTCTCATGGATGCGAGTGACGTTCTTGGCTTCTCTCTTCCTCTCTTCATCCTCAGTGCGCTTCCGGTTCTCTTTCTCCTTTTGCTCTCGTTGACGCCTCTCTTCTTCTTCCTTCGCCTTAGCTCTTCTTGCTTTTTCTTCAGACCACTCTCTTTCTTCTCTCTCGTTCTTCTCGGCAGCCTCTACCAGAGCCAGGTACTGACGTTGATTGGCCTTCTCCATCCCGATTCTACATCTCTGCTCCTTTGCGAGACGCTCCCTCCGCTTGAGTCGCGCCCTCCATGGTAAGGCCGCAGGAGGTTGCAGTGGAAGATTCCTCGCAGCTGTTGATTCTCTGTTTCTAATCTATAAGTACTCCCATTAAAAATTTCTCTTATTATGTACGGTCCTTCGTATATTGAGAGGAATTCAGAAGTGATTGAATTGTCAGCGTTTGATAAATTACATCTTTTTAACAGGACTAAATCGTTTCGCTTGTACCTTACGTTTTTCTTTATTTTCTCGTTAAACTTATCTCTCCAACTCGTTCTATTGTGGAAAAGATTCTCAGATGCAAGTCTCAGTTTTTGTGCTACAGAAAGTTCAAACCTCTCAGGCGGGATAACCCATTTCAACCAAAAACGAGAAGGTTCTTTACCTAATTGTAACTCGAGAGGAGTGAACTGTGTAGTTATTCTCTGGTTTCATTGAGACAGTCCTGAATAAAAGTAACCCAATTAGCCCAACCCTTATGGTTATCATGTACTAAGATTCTAAAGAAATTTCACAGATCCCTCATTATTCTCTCGACCATATTTCCCTGAGGATGACGTACAGATGAAAAAACAATTTTTATATCCTCATTCTTAAGCTTGTTTATCCAAGATTTAGCAGTGAACTTAGACCCATGATCGCTTTGAATGCTTAACGGACGACCGAAATTAGGAATATAATGGTTAAAGATCTTTGATATAGTTGTTCACGTATCCGCTTTCCGAATTGAGTAGAGTTATACGAATTTGGTAAATGCATCCAGACGAGCGAGAATGTATTTAGTGTTGCCACGTCCAGTTGGCAGAGGACCATAAAAATCAATGGATAGTAGATCGTTTTTCGACTTTGGGATAATAGACTCGAAATAAGTAGCAGAACATAAATTACTGGTTTTATTCCTTTGGCATACATCACAGACTCTTAAAATTAACTTTGCTTTGTGATTCAAATTTGGATAATAAAAGGTTTCATTAATCAATTTAACTAATTTACGATGACCTATGTGACCATATAATCTATGAGTCTCTAAGCTTAACTGCTCAATTAAATGAGCAGGCAAGAAAATTAGTTGGAAACCTTCAGGACCTTTTACTACCTGCTGGTTCACACTAAAGTCTTTGTATGATTCTCCCGACTCTAATCTTTTGTGAATAGCACAAATTCTTGCATCATTTTTTTGTTCCGTTGCTAAATTTCTTAACCCCTTGGATAATTCTTTAGACGGTTTTCCTGTCAAAAGCATTGCGATCAATGCTTCATCTCTCTTTAGTTCCTGCTCGTGGTAGTAAATTCAACTGAGAGTGTCAGCAATAATATTCCGGGAACCCTCGATGTATTTAATATCAATATTATACTGCTGTATTGCAAGTGTCCATCGCATAAGGCGACCACTCAAGAACAAATTTGCAGGAAGGTGAGAGCATGATCTAATGATGATTTTAGCCCTAAAAAGGTAGGTGTGGAACTTTTTCAATGCCCAGACGATGCCTAGTAGTTCTAACTCAGACGTAAAATAATTTAGTTCTGCCCCCTTAAAGTACGACTCGCGAGACTAACTAAATTTAGGCTACCGCTATCGTCATACTGAAGCAAACAAGCACCAAGAGCATGCTTTCTCGCATCGGTGAGTAACACGTAAGTGTTTTTTTTATTCGAATGATATAGCATCATCGATTCACAAAACAGGTTTCACATTTTATTAAACGCCTCCATTTTATTCTCACCCCAATGCCACTTGACGTTATTTTTCGTCAAGCTAAAAACCGAATTTTAGTGCGAAAGAAAATTACCTTTTGTGTAATACTCTCATCTAGCACGAGAGAAAGTAATGTTTCTAGATGGTCTAAATTTTCATCAAAATTCTCTGATCGGCAAAGCCAGTCATCCACAAAATCCATTACAAAAGTTAAACCTTTCAGGATCCGTTCAGTTGCTCGATGCAACGCAGCGGTACTGACCTTAGTGCCAAACGGAACCACACAATGATGATAACAGAAACCCTCATGTATGAAACCTGTCCGATGGCGCGATTCTGGGTCAAGCTCAATCTATCAAAATGATTTTGTAAGATCGAACGATGAAATGGTCCGCCCCCCCCCTGCACAGTTGCGCAGTACTTCTTCTATATCTTGAGGACCATCGAAATCATCCTTTAAAATGTTGTTAAGCATACAACCGTCAAGACATGATTGAATAGAGCTATATTTTTTGATCACAACAACCATAGGTTTAATATACTCAGTGGTGGATCGTTCAATTATTCCCATATCTAACATCTTCTGAATTTCCCCCTGGAATGCGTCTCGATACTTCAATGGGACCGGATATGGTTTTTGGCAATAAGGCTTAGCATCCTCTTTCAGCAACATAGTATGTTTGTATGAACGGAACCGTCCGGGCTCTTTACGGAAAATCTCACGATAATGAGAGATCAGGCTTCTCAACCGTTCTCTTTGCATGCAATTGAGGTTATCGATACTATTTATTTTAGAATCTATTTCGAAATCCATTAGTTTAATCGAATTTTCATCGTAGTCTGGAAGGAAATGATCACTTGAATTCAATGTGAAATCATAATAGTACGAGTTTTGAAATTCGTCTTCTACATCGTTAACTAAGGTTCTGTGGGGTCGCAGACTCTCTAAAATCTGCGCCGCACATGCATACCAAATGCTCGACGCCAATCCACGAGTTTTCCGTAGTGCGCACAGAGTAGAAGAAGAAAAATATCGAGCGTGTTCTGACAGGAATTTTCGACAATAGCGGCGAGGCTCGTCCGGTCATAAACCCGAAATCTCCGAGCGAAACTTTCTCTTTTCGGCCGAGCCTCGTTAACAGCTCGCAGATATTTTCCCTCGACCCTCTCTTAGCGGACCTCTATAAAACTGTCCCTTAAGAGAGCGGGAGGGGAAAATCTTCGAGCTGTGGATGCACTCCTGCATCGCGCATTTTCGGCAATACGTCTTCGCTCTCGGCTGAGTGAGCATCGTCAGCTCCCAGCCCCGACTACGAGTGATTGCTTGTCACGCGCGCGCGTCTAACAGCCGTTCTAGTGTAGCGTTCGTCTGCGTACGGCGCGCCTTTCAACTAGTGTGTAATAAACATATATTATCAACAAAGAGACAATTCTAATTATTCGAATAATCCCAAAGTTCTATCATCCGTGCTTAGTTCCATTTTATGAAAGTAAAAAGTCTCAGTCATAGAGTCAACGGACAAGCTAATTTCTCTTTCTCGATTCTTCATGTTTACACCTAAAAGCCACTGATTATCTAACCCGAGTATACAAGTTGTGACTAGCTTTGGTAGGATGAGAAAATTCAAACTTGTTTGTATAGAACCGATTCTCACTTCCGCCCGAATTTGCTTTTTAATACGAGCAGACTTCTCGCCTGTGCAGACCAACTACAGAAAACGTGGCGCACTCAGAAAAATGAACAGAATTGTGCAACAAGAAGGATTCGTATAAACAAGTGATGACACTACCCGTATCAAACAACGCTTCCACCTCGACGCCTTGGATTTGGATTTTTATTTCCGGTTTACCCCCCAGATGACACTGATCTGTCACACCAGGGTCCTCTGAGAGAAGAAAGTCCTCAATATCACAGAAAATGGTGTTTACAGGTGTTTGAATGGTTGCAGGATCGTTGAATCGGAATTTCGATTCAGTTACAAGATCCGAGGCAGAACTTGAAACCGAGATCAGTTTCCCTGCGTGTCAAAAGTTGACTGCATAGGAGATGGGGAGTCATGAGAGTCATGTCCGCCCCTCTTGACCCCTCTGTACATTTATATTATTAGTGGAAAACTTCCACGTGGGCGTCGTCTCTCTCCTAGGAGTGGATTCTCGATAAGATGAACTGTTCTGACTATATGGGCGTCTAGTAGCCGCATCACTACCCGATGGGATGTGATTGTAATTTGTACTACCTGGGCTACCTTGATTCGATCGCATATGATAGGGCCAATTTCCCAGATTTTTATTGGGAGGGGTTGCCTGACTACGCCAGTTCTGACCTGACTGCTGATTCTGGTACTGCTGGTAATTACTTCTACGAAAATTATTGGGACGCTGAGGAGTCGAGGTCGAGACCTGATGAGAACTAAATGTGCGGTTTGGATCTCGCGCAGCGTTAATCGGCTCCAACTGATCCAAATCATCCAACATGTTTATCAGTTCGTCGATTATCTCGATTCTTTGACAGGTTAGAGTTCGCTGTATATCAATATCAAAATGAGGTTTTAACATTTTTATTATACTACGCTCATTGGGTATATTCTTTAATTGACGAGCACGGTTGTAAAGTTGTAAAGCGTAATCAGACATACTAAGATTGCCCTCGGCCGAGTACGAACCGTCGAACAGTTCCTTGCGGACTCTTTCCTGAGCGGCGGCATTCCAATATCGATTAAGAAACCTAGTTCGAAAGTCATCCAGACTGGTGACACTACTCTCTATGTAGTCCCACCAGTCATGGGCTGGACCTTGTAGCGCTTATTCAAGGATACTGTGGAGATGATCGCCTGGACGTACTTTGTAATAGCATTAATAAACTGCAACGGCTTATCAATGGCTTTTGCTGCGAAAATTGGAAGACGTAAATTGAGAGAGGGACGATTGTCCCGAATGACAGGATTGCTACGACGATTCGCTAATAGGCTCAAATCGTACCTCACCCCCCGCAAGCTTTCCCGGATCTCCTGTTGACTCGTCGACAGACCCTCGATGAACTCAAAATTGGAATGAGAACGACGACTAACCAAATCCAATGCTGTGCCCAGCTGTTCCAGCTCTCGATGATTAGCGCCAACCTGAACCTCAAAATCCTCCAGGAGGTCCTGATGACGATTTAGGCGCTCATTATAATGCAGCTGCTTTGCCAAAATCTGCGCCTGCAGCCGCTCGCACGTTTCATCAATAGCATCCAGATACTCGTCTGGAGTCATTCTCCTCCGTTCCTCCATCCGCTCTCACCTCTCCTGCTCCTCCTGCTTCCGATGAAGTAGACCCTCGCCTAAGAGTGCCTCAGGCTCAATTTGAAGAATATCTGGAGAAGGGGCGACATCCGAAGGGGGTCGTCGACTGACGTCTCGAGAGCGTCTGGGATTCACGTCGGGGATACTATCGTCGAGTATCTCACCTGACTCATTCTGCTCTTAAGCAGGTTGGCTGCGCAGAGGATAGTGTTTTCTAACAGCCGCCTTCCCTACAGGACGACGATCGCTTTGGGGAAGTCCTCCGTCAGCCATTTTGATTTATGTTTTGGTTTCATTTTATTTGTGTACAAGGAGCTTGTTTGCTATATTTGACTAAAATAAAACTTGTAACTGGAAAATAAGAATGTGAGAATTTATTGCCGTACAGACACACATGGGAGACTACGTGAGTCAAAGGTATTTTCGGCGGCAAAATACAACTTGAAATTGAACTCGTGAAAAACTTTTTCTTTCTTTCTTAAAATCTAGGAATAAGCAACGAAACACCCATCACATTATAAACATTATTTATAATCGAGATATAATTTCTTGATATGGCTTACTTAACTATTTTTACAGTGCGCTATTTATTTTATATTACTATACAGCTAGAGCGAATATTTTGGTATAACGCGTTCGTGATCGACTTACGCTTATTTCAACTTCGCTTTGATTTAAAATCCTGGCTAGCCCGTTACAAGGCTACCGCGAAAGCAAATGTAGCCGATCGCCGATACCCACAGACGAGAGAGTGAGGTCGAGCATACGAGAGTTTCTTCTCTCGTCACAGCCCCCCCCCCCCCCCCCAAGTCCTGCATCTCTCCAGGATGCACGACTTTCTCCGCTCGCTCGCTGGTTAGGGCATCGGGATCGCACCATCACTTTCACAATGCGACATCATACTCCACACACCACATACTATTTCTACATTCATAACCACGCGGAGCTTGCAAGCTTCCCCTACACACACTTACCATCATTTCACATCTTACCCTTAACTTACTAACTACTAAGCAACTTACTGCATGGGCTCTAGCGTTCTCCATCATCATCAGCTCCCGCTGACATCCACGGCGCCAGCTCCCATTAAATTGCGTCAACGGGGCGGCGTCACTACAAGCCAGGAAGACCCAGCTACCGCGGCGAGCGGCTGCTCGCGACCTCCTCCATCGGCTCGTCGCGCCGTTCAGCACCACAATGGTGTTGGTGCTGGCGCCGCCGGTCCTTGGCGTGGTGTCGCTGGTTCGCCCTCCTCTCTGCGTCTCGGGGATCCTCCGTCCTGCGAGTCCTCGATTCCGACCTTTCTTCCTGGCGCATCGTTGACAGACGCGCCGCAGGTTGGCCAGGCCGAGTAGGCTCGCCGAGACGTCCGTCCTCTGTTGCCGTTGCTGCAGCTGCGCCAGCTTTTTGAGGTCGTGGCTAGCCCGATACCCGGGACCGCAAGCCGGACACGTGCGCAAGGTGATGTTCGGCATGCCACAGTTGAAGCAGATCTTGTCCACCTTTGGATCAGGACAAAAATCGTGTCGATGCCCCGGGTCCCCACTCTTGAAGCACATATTTGGTGGAAAGCGGCTCCCGAGATCGTAGGCCAAGGGGTTGCTGCACGGCATCAGTGCTCTTCGCACCAGCCGTCCCTCGGTGTCCAGCCAGGACTTCTTCTTGTGAGTTCGTTTTCCGCTCCTCCTCCTGGGCACATTTTCTTGGTCGCTCACCGGAATCGACGGTGCATCACTGGGTGCCATCACGCGCCCCTCCTAAGGTGTTGCTGGAGTCATCGGGGTCGTTAGCATCTCCTCCATGAATGGTCCGAGCGGCATCTCTCTGCTCAGCTCTCTAGCCACTCCACGCCAACCCATGGACCCTCCTGATCATATCGGGGTGATGGGTGGCCTTGGCTCGGGTGTTGCGTTTTGATGAGTGGGTGGCTCCGCGAGCGTGGCGGTGAGGCCGGCTGTTAGTATCTGCAATTCCGTACTCAGTGGTGTTGGCGACATGATGGTGGGACCCACCAGCACGTCCGACGACTCCGCGTTCGGTAGCGGCGCTGGCGACAATAGCCCTTAAACACCCAAAACGCCACTACCGGTACACTACTCTTCGACGGCCAATAACTAATACTATTCGCAACTAGAAAAAATTGTGACACATACATTTTTATTGCTTAAGATCTCCTCTTTCTGGTAGTGTCGATGAATTTCTCCAAAAAATTTATTAATTATTACAAAATGCAGTTTAAACAAAAAAGAAAGCCTGATTTTTGGTACCTATTTTTTTTTGTGATCGATTTTTCAAAAATTCTCCAGTCTGTAATAAATCTGGGACCCCATTAACCGGTGTAATAAATATCTAAACTTTGAGAATCCATGGTTCAGAGATCGATTTTTTGTTTTCATATTTTCAAAATGGCGCCTTAACGGCAAAATTTTTATGAAAACATTCATGAATTTTTTTATGAAAAACAGTGCACTTAAAAAAAATTCTCAGTAGTAAAAAGTCCTTAGAATTAGCCTAGAAATACGCCTTAATTTTTCCGAAGCGGTTGGAGCAAATTTTTTAATTTTGCAAAATTTGGTTATATGCACAATTCAAAAATTTGCTGAAAACGTTTCCGAAAAATTCTGGTTTACTTCTTGGCTTATTCTAAGAAGTTTTTATTCTTGATAATTCTTTCGAAATGTGCATCGTTTTTCAATAAAAAATGTCCATTATTCAAAGTATCGGAATAGTTGGAAATTTTTTGTTGAAAAACGATGCACATTTCGAAAGAATTATCAAGAATAAAAAGTTCTTCGAATAAGGTAAGAAGTATACCAGAATTTTTCTGAAGCGTTTTGAGCAAATTTTTGAATCTTGCATGCAACCAAATTTTGCAAAATTAAAAAATTTGCTCCAAACGCTTCGGAAAAATTCAGGCATATTTGTAGGCTAATTATAAGAACTTTTTACTCCTAAGAATTCTTTCGAAAAGTGCACTCTTTGTCATAAAAAAATTCATGAATGTTTTCATAAAAATTTTGCCGTTAAGGCGCCATTTTGAAAATACGAAAACAAAAAATCGATCTCTGAACCATGAATTCTCAAAGTTCAGACATTTATTCCACCGCTTAGTGGGGTTCTAGGTTTATTACAGACTGGAGAACCTTTGAAAAATCGATCACAAAAAAAGTAGGTACGAAAAATAAGGCTTTTTTTGTTTAAACTGCATTTTGTAATAATTAATAAATTTTTTGGAGAATGTTAAGAAATATGGACGATGGTAGATATAATAATATATTTATTAATCAACAATTAAATACATTGTGGCCGAGCATCATGACGACTTGCCGCATAGCGCGTCAGTTTACAGCACTGGCGCTTCGCTGGTCGCTTAGTATTTTATATACAATATTTGCTGAGTTGCAATTAGGCAACTCGGAACTGTTCGCATTCCGCGTCGTGTATCGCACCGCTGTGCTTTGCACTTTATTGACATGATTTTACTGATATTTCAACATACCTCCTTAAAATTATATCAATCTACGTATTATACAATTCGCAATGATGTTCTGAATTTTTCAAATTTGTTTCGTCCTAGAGCTTTTGTTAAAATATCAGCAATATTATTTTCTGAATGAACTTTTACAATGTTTACAATTTTTTGTTCATAACATTTGTTTACAAAGTGATAATGTATTTCTATATATTTTGAATTCTTTGTTAAATTTCCAAATTTGGCTATTGCAATTGCTCCAGAATTATCTTCATAGATATTAATCAGTTTTTTGATATTTACATTTAAATCTTTCAATAAATTTTTTATTACCTTGATTTCACTAACTGACTCAGATAAAGCTACATATTCAGCAGCTGTTGAGGATTTCGTAACGCTACCTTGTTTTCTCGATTTCCAATACACAACATTTCCATAAATTCTTATAACATCCAGTTGTGGATTTTCTATCATTTTTGTCTCCAGCCCAGTCGCCATCAACATAGCAATCCATTATATCAGCATTTTTATTTCGTTTATAAGTCAACTTGAGATTTTTCGTCAGATATAAATATTTTTAAATTCTCAATGCATATTTATAGTGAGTTTCATCATAACTATTTTGAAATCTACTCAAATAATTTACGCTAAAACTAATGTCTAGTCTTGTTCCCGAACTAATGTATAATAATGCCCCAATTAAGTTTCTATATTTTAAATGATTTGATGCTGACTGCGCAGGTTCTAGACTTAGATCTTGTTCCATTGGTGTAGAGTATAGTTATATTCTATTTTCTAGCCACTGATTCAATATAATCGCTTTGATCCAGTGTCATTTCACCTTTTACATAATTATAATTGATGTTTATACCTAAATAAGTATTTATTACTCCCAAATCTTTCATCGCAAATCTATTTGAAAATTCAGTTTTAACTTCTCAAAGTTTTTCCTTATTTTTTCCACAAATCAATAAATCATTAACAAATAATTGAAAAGCGCTAGGGGTCGCTTCAGTACAGTCGCTTGTTTCTTTCGCTCTGTATTTTTGTTTATTTTAAGTGAGTTTTTCAACGGTTTGCTGATTTGTTTCTGCTCTTTGTGGATTCATTTTCTTTTCAACTCACTTTTGAATAATAAACTTTTCTCGTCGGTTGTGTGCTCTCAGTGCGTGGTGGCTTTGTTTTTTCTACTGGCTTCGAGGTTACCTTGCCACGTGTTAGATTGTAAACGCGCCTTCTTGGTTGTGTGGACTGCCTTGGTGTTGTGTACACTGCCTATAGCGCTGTGTATCTCATTGTAGCGGCTGCTTTATCTTTCATCGTCTGCTCACGCTCGTCAGCGTGTTTATCTTTGTGTGTTGATATACTGCTATACTGCTATCATGTCG
>JAWWMK010023089.1:0-16876 GCA_035047105.1 Galeopsomyia nigrocyanea | reverse complement strand
GTGTGTGTGTGTGTGTGTGTGTGTGTGTGTGTGTGTGTGTGTGTGTGTGTGTGTGTGTGTGTGTGTGTGTGTGTCCGCGCATAATGACGTTTATTCCGTGTAATAACACGTTGCCGCGGTGCTCGGGGCGCGAATTAACGTGCGACGCGTTTCGCGCTTCGTGGGGCTTGAAAAAAAAAAAGAAGAGACGCAACCGCGAAAAGATTTTTTTTTACGCGCGAGTGAGGTTTTTCGTGGAAACGTTGTCCGACCTGATTTTTAAAAAAAATTGTTTTCATCTTTATCTTCTGTAGTTTTGATAGCGAATTTGTATAATTATAAAGTGAATTGTTCGAGAGAATCGAGTGATTCTGCATAAAACTTCAATTATGAATCGTTTTGTGTTGGTGCTTTTGAATTTCAAAGGTTTTTTTCATGAAAAGTAGTTGTGAAATTTGTAGTTATTTCTGTACAATTGTATGGAATATAGCGTTGAAGTAGAAAGCTTACCAATTACACCGATAGATGATTTTACTTGTTCGTGTAAATTTCGACTAGTAATTAATTGTACTGCTCATTACTTTAATGTAGAACGATATAAATTTTTTGATTATCAATATGTACATTGAGTGTGTTAATAATGACTCGGTGAATACATAAATGGTTTTGAGGATAATGATTAAACTTTTGTCATTATACAGATTGTAATATTCAAAATTTAATAATAACAACTAACTAATAATATTTATATGAATTCACAAGTACACATTTTTTAAATATATTACTTCTTAGATTTTATCAAACAAATAGAATTGAATATAATCTTTGTTCAGGAAATAATTGCAAACGTATCTCATATCCATAAGCTTATTTCTAAAAACATACCCGAATCAACGATTGTAAAAGGTAAAAATATTTTCCGTCATCGTCGTCGTCAGTCGGCATGACAAATGTACACATTTTAAGCGCCGCGCTAATGTATTTTTTTTTTACCTACAAGCTCGGGGCGCCGCCGCGGTAGGCAGTCGCCGCCGTCTCGGTGATTTTGAAGGAAAAGTGCCTCGTAATTCATACTTAACGGCGAGCATAAAGCATCGGAAACGCATTTCTTTCTTTCTCTTGCACCGACACACACACAAACACACACACGTTTTGTGCAGAAAGAGAGTGAGTCGCCCGGATAATTAGTGAGTATAAACCTTTTCTCTCCACTGAAACACAAAAGAGGAGTTGAAGCTCGTTAATGTGCGGCTACTTACACAATATAAGTATCAAATGGGCGTCGGCAGTAATTTTTTATTATTTCGTTCTAAATACCTAACGATAGCGATTCATTTTTCTCTCGAAAGAATGAAAGCACGCTCACGCCATTTAGAATCGAGTTCAGACAAATTAGATTTTAATGCGTATCTCACTCACAGCATTGTATACGTTTTTTTTTATCGTTCCTCAGCCACACTATATCAAGTACAACAACTCGTAATGCGTTTCAATAGACCTACATTGTATTTTATTTTTTTTAGTATTTCTTTCCATGTAGCCTGCAGCGACGCGCGCTCGACTACTTTACATTTTCGCGTGTGCGCGCGCTTGTAAAAGTCGCGCGCGGCAGGTTGTTGAACCTGTAACGCATAATAGTTGCTTCTTCTTCTTTTTTTTTATTTTTCAAAGCTGCAACTCGCGAAGAATTTTTCGAAGCTCTTTAAGTTTTATTACCCATAAAGTGACATTAAGGAAAAAAAAGAAGAAGAAGAATTCGTCTCCTTGTGTCTTAAAGCTACATCGGAAAGAGAGTGGGTCGTATAACTTGGGTGGAACATCGATCACCGACCTCAAAAATTTAACAGTTCCTCAAAAGTTACGAGCTCTTCGGCCGGCAGGAGCGAGACACGAACGTGGATTTTTTTTTATCACTTTTCTGCGCAAACCTGCCCCTATATAAAGCTAAGAAATCCTTTTTTTTACATTCGCATTCGACTGGCACACTGCACTCCTCTATATGCGTTGGTTTGAATGTTAAAACGAATGAAAATGTGTCTTGCAAAAATCCATGTGCTTTTATTTTATTTTATTTTTTTCGATAAACAATTTATCAGAACTTTCAATTTACGAACTTGACTAACCGACTGTATAACATATTTATTGCCCCGTATAAATTCTCCGCGAGTGTGAGTGCGAAAAAAAAAGAGAATAGGACTTCGAAAAAAAAAACTCTCTTATCCGAACTTTCGATTTATAAACTTGAATAACCGCGACTGTATACAGGATTTTTTTATTGCCTGCACGAGTTCTCGGAATAATAAATAAAATTTCGGTGCATTACGCTCCGAACTTTCGAAAGAGAGCAAATAAAAGTAGAGGGGGAAGAAGAAAAAAAAAAGAAAGAGAAGAATTCAAAGCCCTCGGCGCAAAAGATGCTGAAACCGTATGTGCTAATAAAAAGTGCAGCTCGAGAGAGCGAAGTGAAAGAAAGAAAAAAAAAAGGAAGGAGAGTATAAGAGAAGAAAGTAAGCCAGGAAGAGAAAGAGTAAAGGGCGCGAGCTCAGTTGGCGCGAGTAAACGTTTCCAACTCGGGCGTTTGTTCCTTTCCGAGTTTTACGAGGAAACGGACATGATATTTATGGCGATTCTCTCTCTCTCATGCGGCTGTGGGTTAATACTGCACGTCGACGAAAATCGCTTATTGTCAGTATGTGTGTGACCATCTCCAAAAATCTCTTTTTTTTTATCAGAAAGTTACTTTAGGGAGCTTTTAAATTTGCTTTTATTGGTGAAATAACATTCGCTAATCGAACTTTTATTTCGTCAAAGATCGTTTTATTTATATTCGAAAAACACAGTAAAGTGCGGCGAATAAATATTTTTATCACTGTACCTCGAAGTATCGATTTCTTCCAAAAAGCTTTTCACGCGCTCACAGATATCGATAACGAAACTTCATTTTAATAACTCGCTCGAAGAACAATTTAAATAACAGCTTCTCATTATTTTTTTTACACCCGCCGCGTTTCGCTTTTTTTTTGTAACGAGTCGAACTTGTTCCGCTGTTTATTGCCTGCTCGTTGTGTAGGCGCCGACGAGGATATTTTGCATGTCAAATTTTCGGTACTTTATGTCGATACGATCGGCGCGTTGTAATAATTAAAGCTACATTTATGAAAAGTCACGAGTGGCTCATTTGTTTTGTCCGTCCGGTGCGAGTCATGAAATTATATTTTAGCGCGTTCGATGGCAATGTAAACAGTCGAATTTACATGATGCTTGGTAATGTGAAACTCACTTTGGAATGTCTGGTTAATACGCGGATATATTCCGGTTTATTAAAGTTATATACATATTAATAACGACGAAAAAGAAAATCAATAACTTCGTCTGATATTAATACCTTGTTACCCACTTTCTTTTCCTTTCGACTCCAATTCATTTTGAAATAAAAGAATTTTTTTTAATCACACTATCTAATATTTGACTAAAAACTAGAGCGCCAATTCTAAATCAAGTGTAAAAAAAAGAAAGAAATAAAAAAAATCGTAAACACCTGTTGCTCGGACATTATAAAAGTGCTCAACCGTGCACTCGACTTGTGCGGCAAACTCATCGAGTATAAAAAAAAAGAATGAACGAGCTTTTCAGAGTAGAGCGAGCACAAGTGAGAGAGAGAAATCACAAGGCGATATCACTTGGCGACAATGGGGGCGTGACGCGTTGTAGCGCGAGCACCGCCGCCGCTTTCCGTTAGGCAAACACACGCGTCACTCCGATGAAATTGTCAACCGGCAAACAACCGTCGAGCCTTTTTTTTCTCTCTCTCTACTCTCGATGGCAATCTCAGCCCCAGTGGCACTGCTGCCATGGAAAAGCAAATGTGTGTGGTGTGTCAACAGTGCTGGATTTGATTTTTTTTTTCATCTTCTATGCGAGAGTGAGATTGCTTTTTTTTTATTTCGGAATTTCGTTTACTATTTTTGTTTGTAGAAGTTTTTTTGTTAATTTGATTTTCAGAAATAATAATTGATTTGTGCGTTACATGACATGATTACATTTATTACGTTGTTAATTGGTTATTTTCTAATTATAGCTAGGTACCAAAATACATGTCATACTCCTAAAAAAAATTAACGATTAGATTTAATTAAAATTAAATCAATATATAACTTAATGTCATTTATTCTTTCGAAGTGACGAATCCATCAACGAGATAAATAAATTGAGTACAAACTCATTTAGAGGTAAACTTAACACTCACGACAATTAATAGCATCACTTAATTTTGTAAAATATTAGCCGTGATTCAATACAGTCACATATCTCAATAAAAATTAATTCAATATCTTGCACCATTCCATTTTTCTCATCAACTTCAACGCAATTTTACTTACACCACAAAAGAAAGAGAGAGAAAAAATACACCGCACAAAGTACACCGAAGGTAAGCCTTATAACTAAAGCAGCAACAGCAGGGCTATACTCATTTATTTAGCGAACAGCGCCTCTAAATCCATCGAAACAATTAACGACCGCGAGAAAAAAGGGACCGAGAGAGAGAGAGAGAGAGTTAATACACGCGCTCGTGTGGGTGTCTCGAGCTCGAATTTACCTTCGCTCGGCGAGTCTCTCTCGAGCCGAAGTATATCACCTCCGTAAGAGAGAAACAACACTGGTAGTTCCGCTGCGTTGTATATATCTGAAACCGCGCGCTTCGAGCTTTTTGAAACAGGGGGATCCAATCGCTCGATTTATTGCGAATTTTTCGGATTTTTTTTTCTTCTTTTTTTTTTCTCTTCTCGACGTGCATGGAGTACCGTGTTTAGTTACGGATCGTGATTTCGATCAGGAAATTCCAGCAAGATGGATTGTAGTTTTTCAAAGTTGAATTAGTTTGAGGTGTGAAAAGTGGTAATTTGGAAGTTTAATGGTGAATTGATGTAAGAGCAAAATTTTATTTTGATATTTACCACTAGATGGATTTTATACTTTTGTAGAATTAGCAAATTTGTCATATTCTAAAGGATAAATACGAATGTAAGTTATAGGTAACTGAACATTTCACTAACATTACCAATAAATTCAATCCTGTGAAAATTATTTGATGCTAACCCATAAATTATAATAAAGCTCGCTGATGAACAAAAAATTTCGTACAACTAATATCATGAATGAATTTCAAATTAAACATCAGACTACATCATCATCTTATCAAAAACGCACAGCAAGAGCGACAAAGATAAAACGAACACTCTTTCTCTCTCTCTCTCTCGTCTCACTTTCCCGGGTCGACTTTTATCTCGCAGCAAATATAGAACTCTGTATATATTGCTTTGCGCTCCACCCAATTCTAGAAAAAAAAAAAGAAAAATCACGTGTATGTAAACACGATGCGCATTGGTCACGCTGCGTAAATCAGCTTGAAAGCCATTTGTCTCGACGCTTTCACGGTTCGCGCGATTTTGAATTTGGCGCCCAGCGGGATTCAAAACGGCTAATTTACATCGACGTTGACCTATTTTTTTTTCTCTGTCTTTCTCGCACGGTATAATTAAATATTCGGTTTGTTCGTCATCTCGAGGACAAAGAGTAAATAACACCTTTTTTTTCATAATTCTCTTCGAGTAATTAAAGAGAACCACAGCGGATATGTATAAAGTGTAAAGAGAGAAGAAAAAAAGCTCAAGGCGATCATATACATAACTAAAACGTGTCGACTATAAATCGAAAACTTCTCTCTCTCTCTCCGTACCGGTCGATAATTCGCCAAAAGTTCGAGCGGCGGCGGCGACACGCGAATGAATTTCAGATTCAATTTGCATCCCGTAGCAAATTATCACGAGCGAGAGAGAGAGAACAGGTGAAGCAGCAGTCTCTTAAATTTTTGGTCTCTCTAAAACGCCCCAGGTGGTAAGCGGTGACGAAGGTATGCTTTTTTTTTGACGACGAATGTGATGAAAAAAAAAAGATTTGTGTGGGGATATTCAATTTTATTTCACCGTCGATGGTGGGCAACGCGAACTATCTCTTATTTTTATCGTTTTACTTTCTCAAACTTGTGAAGAAAAAAAAACATTTTCGCGAGCTAGCGTGGCTTTAGAATGAAAATGATTTATGTTACATTTTTTTTTAATTTTGCTAATGCAATTGAAGGTCGATATATACTGAGTTTTATCGATTAAATATTTCCGTCGAAATGCTTCCTTCGAAAGCTAATAATACATTTTTCTCAAATTTCATTTGACAATTTTCCATGATGATGACAGATTTTAAGAGCTTATCGTTCTTTTATTCACCGCAAGAGGATTTTACGTAGTTTTTGTGCTATCTCATTAGTAGACCTGATGACTTCAAATTATATGTGAATGAGAGTACGGTATGTGAGCATTTACTAATATGAACTCAAATATGAAAGATGGAAAAGTGATGATGAACGTCCCTTCCTTTCAACACATTATACAATTAACTATTTCAACATTTATTTATTTATTTCAAAAATAAAGAAAAATAATAAAAGCAATGGTCAATTACCACGCAGCCTTTACAAAACATCCAAGAGAAAGCATATATACAACCTTCAATCTCTCTCTCTCTCTCTCTCTCTCTCTCGATGCGCCATATTGGTAAAAAGTAAAGAGAGAATCGAGATCGCACGCGAGGGCGGTGTTTTATGATTGCTCGCAAGATCTCTCTTCTCGCAGCTTGCGCGATATTATAAATTGGCCCGCCCGGCCCGTTCCGGCTCATATATGCGCGCGGCGTGCAAAGAGTTTAACCATCGATTATTTATTGCCTGCGAGGGCATAATTAAAAACGAACGAAACGACTTGTTTCCTCCTTTTCTTTATGTATCATTTCTCGCATTATATACTCTCTCGAACGTTTATAAGCTTATGGATAAATCATCGATTATTTATTTTTCGTTTATTTTTGCGATATTGCAAGCAAAAGCTCGCTTTGCTAATTGGTATTTACGGTATAGTTCACGTGCACGCCTTTTTTCCACACGTATTTTTTTATCGTCGTCGTAAGAAAAAAAATCTTTTTTTTTTCGGCAACGCATCACTAATTTGACGTTCGTACAAATCGGTTTGAAATTCAATTTTCGAAACGAATGATATTTATTTGCAAACGATAATTTTCGTTACAAATGACGGACATTAGTCACGAGAGATTATTGATTTTAATTTTTCATTTTTTTAAACGCGAGCAATTTTTTCGGTTATTAATTATCGTCATTATACGTAACGTGTGTTATTACACGATACACCTCGCGGCTATCTCGAAAACTAATTTTTTCTTCATGTCATTATAAACCCTCAACGTTTACTCAAGCGGACTTTAATTAGCGATAAAAAATCAAATTAATTAAGAATAAAAAGTAAAAAAAGCACGTCTCGCTACCAAGTTTAACCATGCAATTTATATACCGCAAAATAAAAAGTCGGCTTGCTTCATAAAAAAATGCAAGCAGTTTCACGGTCTGTCTCCTCTTACAGTGAGAGAGAGAGTCAAGTCAGTCGGCCACACCCGCACGACAATTATTAATGCGCGGAGCTCGCTCGTGAAAAAAAAATATATGTACATGTATATAAATATATCTCGCGGGTGAGAGAGCGAGAGAGGAACACCCACCTGGAATTCGGAGGAGATCGGCGTTGTAAGATGAACGCAAACGCGCCTTGGCGAAAAGTACAAAAGGACGAGTTCTCAAATGAAAAGAGTTAAAGGAGATAAAGGGCCAAGGAGACACAGCGAGAAAGAAAGAGAGAGGGAGATCGCGAGCTTTTATCGTGCGGAGATTAAGTGGAATTCTTCTGAGATGCATATATATATAGCGGTGCGGGAATATGAAGATTAAATGATATTGTGTTTAATTTTGTGCGAGAATTATGATTTGTATTTTGATTGACGATTAGGATTTCATTGATTGAAAGTAATTATAAGTAATGTTACGCATATCTAGAGTTGATATTCATTGAACGGAAACAATATTTCATTCTGAATTAACAAATTATTTCAATAGTATATCAGGCTTTAAGCTCAATATATATTGTCATTTACATTATAGTTTTGATATTTCTTTAGAAAAAATATTGCCATGGCCATATATCGTCGAGATTGATAAATTTCCCACAAGCAAATTTCATCTTCACACAAAAAGATTTTTTAATTAATCATTCAATGAAATTCATCCCAATAAAATTTTTTCATGTAAATGCCTTTAATTTTACAGCGTATCGATCTCAAGCACGTGAGTATCAAAGTGACCAAAGCGAAACTGCAAACGCGCCCGCGTGTATGCATCAATAAACAAGAGAGCACGATATGATGTCGCATGTCGAATAAAGAAAGAAAAATGCGAGAGCAAAAAATCCGATGACGAATGCATGTTTAATTCTCTCTCTCTTTTTTTTCGGCGACGCGTTATAAATACGCGCACAGCTCTCTCTCTCTCTCTCTCTCTCTCTCTCTCTCGCTCTCTCTCTCTCTCTCTCTCTCTCTCTCTCCCTGACATAACGTTATACATATGCCGTTTCTTGTTTTCGCGTGATGTAAATTAATTGGTCGGAATTTCATTGCAGATTTATGAACTTGTAACTGGATGTATATGTATGTGTACGCGTGTTTCGAGAAAAAAATTATAACGATTCCGTGCGCGTTTTACAGTTGCGATGATTGTCGTCGAGGGAGGTTATCAGCGATATTGAACGAAAAGGTACTTCGAGAAACAAAAAAGTAATGATCAGTTATCAATCAGCATCCTTTTTTTTTGTATCTCTCCCGTGCGTTATCTTCATTTCGATTGCTCGTAATTTATTTTTCACACCCAAATTATAAACCCAACGTGGTACGTTAAAAATTCGAGAGAGAGAGAGAGAGAGAGATAGAGAGAGAGAGAGAGAAAGGCTAATTGCCCCAATTTCGAACGGTGTGTACTTGTGATTTATACACGCAAGTTTTTTTACACACCATAAGTTTTCGTCGCGAAGAGATTTCGTGCTTATATGTGACTTTATCACACCCTACATAAGAGAAAATATAAGAAAAAAAAACTCACCATGAAAACCATGAACCTTGATTGCAGGTTGGCGCTCCCGATGTAATTCAGCGTCGTCGTTTCCTCCGTTAGCCAGGGCCTCCTTGGCCGAGCCTCAATCCGGCTCGGCTCTTCGCCTACTCGCTGTATCGCTGCCGCCGCACGCGCCAAACTTTCGGTCGTCGCGGCTTTTTTTTTCTCTTTCGAATCACACCAACACTAAATAACACAACAACACACTTTGTTTTTTTTTCTATTGTAAATCTTTTTTATGTACACACTTTCGCGTTCGTTAAACTTTGTTCCCAACACTTTTTAAAGTCCAATTGGCACTTGTCGATGATATCCAACATCGAGAGTTTCGGTTTACTGGCATGAGGGTTTATATATACTGGCAATCAATACTGGCCCGTTCATGGATATTCTCGATTTCTGGTTTCTGCAACAAAAACGAAAGAGGAAGAAGGTTAGTTATGTTGAAGGTTAGGTTGGTGTTTTTTTTTTGCAATGATTCAAAGAGAGCGGTATTCTTTTTGATTTTTGATTGATACAGCTCCTAATTTTGGTTTATTCATGAAAGTTTTGTTACGCGTTGTAGTAAAAATAATATAACGTTAACTTTACTGAGAGTTTAAAATAAAATATTATTATTCATATAATTATGTAATGTAAACTATATTCAACTAATATTCAAAATCTTTTCGGTAAAAAAATTTAGCAAGAAATACTATTTTTGCTCCATCTTCAATGTTTTTAACTTATTGTTTTCAAAGAAAATATTGTAAGTCATTATTAATTATATTATATTATAGTAATAGCTAAAAGGTTGCGATACTAACAAGATAGAGGGCAGTTCAAGAAACGATAACGCTAACCCAAACGAATCTAGGAACAATGATAAAAAGTGACTATCTACGCCAAATCTGTGAATATGTTTCTCATGAATATTTTAATGCTGATTGGTTGGTGATAGTTTATCACGAGGAAAACAAACAAAACGCTCCTCACATATAAAAAAACCCCAAAAGCGAAAAAAAAACCAAATCATTATCAATCGAAAGTGTAGTTCAGTGGAAAATGCCTGTAAAACAAATTACATTCGTGGTCGTCTTGTGATCTCCGGCAGCTAGAGAGCATTACACAGCACTTGTCGTCTAAGCTCTCAAATTGACGGGAGTATAGAGAGCCGCGCCGCCGCATAGTGCAGTTTCTCGCTCTCCGCGACGATGTTTCGTAATCTTTTGCGCGAGAGTCCGCAATTAGGTGGAGCCGCCGCCGCTGCTTTTGCTCACGCGAGAAAAAAATTGAAACCGACCTTAATACGACGAAAATCTCGCTGAAAGTTGAGTGTCTAAATTACATATTTATTTTTCGGAAACTTTGAATTTATAGTCGCGCGGGGTTTATTTCCTTTTTTAGATGCGTTTAACGAATGCAGCGCGCAAAAAATCGTACATGAGAATAATGAGCTGCGAAGTTTATATTGTAGAGGTCTCTTATAAATGCGCGCGCGCGAAAAATCCATCTTTGCAAGTTTTATACGCTTTGCAGAGAGGGACAGCCGTGCAATGATAATGAGATATACTTATGCTGAATACATGAACCAGCTTGAATGACGGTTGCGTAAAGATAGATTGAAAAATTGTAATGAGAGAACTTTTAAAGCTGGAAATTTAAGGGCCAACAAGCATCGTTAATATCAATAACAAATTATTGTTTATTTAATTATTTATTGATATTTTACAAAAGTATGTAAAAATTTACTACTCTTTTGGAAAATTTCATTATATTATTAATTTACTTAAATTCTATCGATAACAAAACCACTCGTTATTTTTATACCAATAATAAATAAATAAAAAAGTATAAAAAACAGCGAGAAAATATCCCAGCAATTGCAACATCTCAATGTGTACATACACGACAAGTGAGAGCAAAAGCACAAGCCGATAGCAAGCGATCAATCGCAACTTCAGTCTCGAAAGAGAGAGAGAGAGAGAGAGAGAGAGAGAGAGGCTATAAGATAATGAGCGTATATAGTATAGTAGAGAATCGGGCGAGGCGCCGCATCTGTCGTCGTCGTCGTCGTCAAGCTAAAAGCGCCACTCTGCATATAGGCTCTCTTCATTCAAATCCTTCGATCCGTCACACGCCACAGCGGCGCGAGATCGATTGGCGCTAATGACCGATGTGCGTGTGCGTGTGTATAGAAGGATATGAACGATCAGAGCTTGATGTTCGAGGTGTTTGGCTTTTTATCAGAAAAGATAAATGAAATTGTTCGCAATATTGATTTTTGTGAGCTTTTGTGTTCTTTTTAATTTGTGAGTGAGCTTTTTTTTTGTTTGTGAGAAATTATTGATGAGGATATTTAGTTTTTTTCCGTATGACATGAACTTGGGTTCGGTACGTGATCACGGTATTAGCCATGATTTGGCTTTTTCATTAACTCACTTGTTTTGTATAGTGGATTTCAACTTATTAAAAATCGCTAATTTATTTATCAATTTTTATTATTGCTAAACTTAAATTTGTTTTATATAGAGCAGTAGCAGGTAAATTTCCACCAGGTAGATTCCATGGAGACTATAAGACATCTTTCAAGGAATCGATATCAGGTAACCATCAGGCTTACTTTATTTCATAGAAAAATTGTTAAATCTAACTAAATTTAAAAATCCAAGACTACATTGTCACTAGCACAGAACGAATGTTTCGATAATCCCTCTAGTGACTTTATGGCAAGATATTGATTTATATATTTAGTTTATAGCTTTGTATTCTGATTTTTTATGAACTTAGAAGCAGAATATTTGATCAATTAATTGTCTGTCGTCAAAGTAGTTTATGTGTGAACATCAAATCTTTCATATTCTATTATATAAATAAATCTCATAGAAAAATTATCTGCCAAGACAACTAGATATACAATTGAATGTCTCTATCAAAAACGAAAACTCAGTTCAACATTCAAATAAAAACAAATTCCCGAAAAGTCGAATTAGCGTCAACTTTCCAAGTGTGACAAAACGTTCACGTTCGCGAAATCACAGGGCGCGCGGGCGCGCAGAAAAAGAGAACAATACATCGCAATCCCAATGAGATGTCACAATCGTTCCAGTTTTTCGTCTTTTTTTTTTCGACTGGTCTCTCTTTCCACGCGCGCGCGTCACACCACGACGGCGGCGGCGCGTGTGTAGCAATAAATTGCACTCTCACTTACTTGAAACAAACCATACGTCAGCGAATTTTCCGGGAGTGCGTGCAAACTAATCGACACTCACGAGTTAACGACCTTGCCGTATCAAAGCTTTTTTAAAAAAAAATCATACACAGTCATAAACTCACACCGCCCGCGAGATTATTATCGCAGCCGCGCGGACTTTTCCATAAACGCGACGACGACGACGTTTTGCGCAATATAACATTTTTTTTTTCATTTCCAAGCTTTCGTGCATATTATGGCGCATATGTGCGCCACGCGCGCGCGCGAAAGTCGTGCTGAATAATAAACGATTATCTCTCAATCTTCTAGGGACAAAGTAGAAATTGTTCGTTCGTTATCTTCGCGCGCGAGCTCGCGAGTTTATAAAAGGGGGAGAGGCCGAAAAACCTCTCTCGTGTACGGCGGTTTATATATGCCTTGCGACACTTTGGTTTTACATGGCCAATTGTTTCGGATTACGTACACTTTGCGCGTGGCCAAGGTTTGTTCTCTTTTTGTTTTTTTTTTTTTTTTTTGTTCTTTTTTTGTTTTTCGAAGTGATTTATATTGTCATTTTATTCTAATAAATTTGCGGTTATGTATGTACGTGCTTGCAATATTAGTCATGTGATTTGACTTTTTTGTTGATCTGATTTGTTTGAAGTTATAGCGTATTCTGTATAATGGATTTCAATTCGTTTGATATCTTTGCCTTTTTTTTAAATCGAATTTCGCTGTAAATAATTCGTTTCGAATTTTATGTTCGTCAAAATTATTAATTAAACTCCAAATTAAAACTGTCGTTTCGCTGTTCTTTTGGAAGTACAAAGCCGGAAAAGTAAGCAGCTTGTTCGTACATTTTTTCATACAAAAATTGTCAAACCGTAGCTAAATTTAAAAATCCAAGACTTCATTACCTTCAGTGCGCAATGTTTCAATAAACCCTCTGGTGATTTCATCGACAAACACTTAACTTCAACTGCTTTGCACAGCTCAATGATCAAACGAAAAAAAAAAATCGCCTTGATTATCCACTTCTCAAACTCGATCACGTTCTTCAAGCAGAAATAAAGAAAAAAATCCCTTCGAGTCATTAACTTAATCAAGCTCGATAACCGATCGAGGTAAATGGCTAATTGCAGTCGCGCCCACGAGAGAGAATATCGTCTGTGAAAAATAACCGCCTGCCCGTCAACCAAACACCCTTGTCCCATTACATTATCTTTCTTTACTCGCGAACCCACGACATTTCTGTTTGTTTTGTAAAGTTTATTGATTTTGATGAAATATTCTGATAAACTGTTTGATAATTAATGCGCTCTTATTAAAATTACGACGATATCGAATTACACCGCACGAATGCACATGCGTAAATGAAGATAATGCGTTCGCTTCTCTTTCACTCGCGCTCATTTGAATGAAAGCTATACATGTTTTTTTTTTTTTTTGGATAATCAGGTCTTAACGTCATGCTCGCACGCGCGAGTCGATTGGAGCAACCGGTATTGAGAACCTTCAATTTTTACAGTTCACTTTTTTTTTTCTTCTTTTTACCGAGAAATCAATTTGCGAGAGTGTCGATGCCGCGGCAGTATAGTAGCTTGTCAAAATTCCACGTACGTGTTAGCGGAATTCTTGAAAAAATTCGAAAATCCAGTTTTTTTAATTAATCCTTTTACGAAATATCCCACTTGCACTTTTTCGATTATTTTCCAAGTTGGCCCACACGGAGAGTTACGTTGTTATCAGCGAATAATCATCTCTCTTTCGTGACTTTCGAATTTTAGCGTCTTTTTTTTTTCCTTTTTGCATTTGCAAAACGAGATTTCATTTGCAAAACGAGAAGGAAAATCCTTGAGGCGAGGTTCGTAATTGCAATAATTTCGCCACCAACGCTGTATCTCCAAAAATGGGATCAAGTGCGCGCTTACTTTGAGTGAAGTCGTCAAAATTCCGCGCTAAACGATTTGAAGAATTTTTCAAAATCTAACTTCTCCATTAGTCTAGTTTCCGAATTCAGCAAATTGAACAAAACTCGATTCGAGCTTTACTAGAAAAAAAAAATCCGAAGCTGATTTGTCAAATATTTATTGGAAATCGTTAAATTCCATTACATTCTTCGAGCTTTCGAAATTAGCTATATAGTTTAGAAGATAAAAAGAAGCGCCGAAAGAAATAACCGTAAATCGAGGAGACAGCGAGTAATCAATCTAGCGTTTGAAATCTGGCCGATCATCCGATAAAAATCAATCGATCGACACCTCAGTCTCAGTTCGTGCGGGTGCACCTCTATACTCTTTCACTCTCAAATCGTGCCATTTAAAAGTCAATGGGCAACTTGGAAGATTAAGCGAAACGACAACAACAACAACAACAGCAGCAGCAGCAGCGAGGGAAGAGATAGTGGTACACCACGAGCGATTAATTACCCTAGTGCAGATAAAGACTCGACGATATAATCGACGTATATATAAAACTGTCCAATAGAAGAAGCTTCGCTCGTCGTCTTCGCTCGCTCGCGCTCGCAGATCAATTGACCAATTAAAAGGGATCTTTTAGCGCATTTGTCGCCGCTGCCGCGCTGCTACTGTTGCTGTAGTATTATATAGAAGGCGTCCCTTTTTTTTTCCTAATTAGAGCGCCGATATAGAGTTACGCGTGTCGCGATTTTTACTCGCGATAAAAGCGCGCGAGCGGCTGCTTATTATATCCCCCCACTCGTCGATATATACTGTAGTAGAGGAGACTGGCATGGGAAAACGCGCTCGCACACGCAAAACTGCGCGCGCGCTCACTATTTGCCGCGCTTGTGTATATATACTGTGTTTGTCTTTTAAGATATATAATATGTATTAGGTATAGAGAGGTTGAGATTCGAATTTTTTTTTTAATGATTTTCTTTGGTACAGGTTTTTGGTTTTTCTGATATTGGGGGTACAAGGTTCCAGGAGATAAGTATTTATCAAAACAGTAATTTAATAATGAAACTTTATCAACTACTCTGAAGTTTAAAAATACAAGAATGAAATTATGATTGGGCAGTAATTGTAACGATGCACCCTCTTGTGGTTGCAGAACGAAGTTTGATAATATTCTGAGCAATTGAAAATTCTTTTTTTAATCTAAAATGTACCATAATTAAAAAGTTATTTGAAAAATTTACAATAAAATGAATAATCAGTTGAGATTATCCGCATCTGATACATTTACCTCATATTCGAACTTGTAAGCGTGTAGAATTAAATCAAAGCTTTTTCATGTTTAATATGTAGAGTGTCATTCAATATTTTTAGTTTGTGTATACTTTAAGCTCTACAGCTAGCGTATTCAACCAAGTTACAGCAACTATATTTTCATCAAAAATTATCGTATATTTGGAATGAAATTTTTCTTAATCACTTTGTTGATCATTCTATTTGTCACGATTCTTAAATCTTAAAAACCGATAATCTGCACATGATAGTCGTAACACGGAAGCGAAAACCACATTCGCATTCCCAATAAATCCGTATAAAACTTTCTCCTCTTCAATGCAAAAATCAACAAATTACTGTAAATCCCAACAATCCAAACGAATATCCCCCATCAGAAGCGTTGCATGTAAGCCAGTAAGCTTTTCATCCTAAGAAGTACATTAGCAGGCAAATAGCAATGGAGGGTCGTTTAGATCGCAGCGCAAGTAAAATGAGAGAGGCGCAAACACGCTCTTCGTCGATCGATTAAACGTTTAAATAGCCGATAGAGGAAAAGGCACTCAATGAAACGCGAACGGGAGAAAGATAGAGAGAGAGAGAGAGGAAAGCCCTCGGGCTGTCCCACGAGAGGACGAGGTGCGGACGGCAATTAAATAATCGATCTCGATCCATATAATCCACGACATTTTTTTTTGTTTCATCGCGTGCATTTAGCGTGCGTCGTTTATCTTTTTTTTTTTCTTTGCGCGAGCGTTTATTTTTGGTTTTATTAGATTGTCGTGAAAAATTTCGTTGCTGTGTGTTTGGTTTTTGTTACGACAGGATGGCTATATATGAGCAAAAGGCTTTGATAGTTTGACTGAGAATTTATAAATAGTTATAGTAATTTTTCAGTTTCTGATGTTTATTTTTTTTGAATTAAATTTTTTATATTAGTTTACCATGCCTTTTGAAGTGTCAATAAAGTAAAGTATATTTTCAATAATTTAATAATTTCACCATGAATACATCAACACTTACTTATACGGTTATATAAAATCAATTCTTATTAATTATCTACAATCTAAATTACACAATCACACCGTAATATAAAATTATCAATTGACACGTCGAGAAAAAAAAATCGACAATTTTATCATAATTTTTTTCTATAACACAAATGGCACACGTCAAACCAACAATTACGATTCTTCATTTATAATATCTGTCTTCTTTCGCATCTCATAACAATAAAAAAAAGAAGAAATCCACACATATACATACACAAAACCGCGTTTTTTTTTTCATCGACTTTTCCTCGACGGCCACACACATACACACAAACAAGCGCATGCAAGCTTGCGAAACTCGACTTGTCACGCGCGTGTGGACTTTCGAATGGCAAACGCGCAAAAAACCTTCAACCCTCTCACTCTGAAAACCGTTTGGCGTCACATGCGTAAACGCGGGCGCCGGTTAGATATATGTATATAT